>JAUCNO010000318.1:3403020-3415402 GCA_032353835.1 Enteromius viviparus | reverse complement strand
GTGGACCTGGGATGCTGACTGGGTTCTGGTGGGATATTGCTGGAGTGTAACTGGGATGTTGCTGGGGTGTTACTAGAGTGTACCTGGGATGTTGACTGGGTGTTGGTGGGATCTTGCTGGATTGTAGCTGGGGAGTTGTTGGGGTCTTGCTTGCATGCTGCCTGGGGTGTTTGTGGGATGTTGCTGAAGTGTTGATGAGGTGTTGCTCCGATGTTGATGGAATGTTGCTGGGGATATTTTAAAGTATGCCTGGGATGTTGCTGAGGTGCTGACTGGGTGCTGGTGGGATATTGCTGGAGTGTAACCGGAATTTTGACTGGGTGTTGCTGGGGTGCAACCAAGATATTGCTGGGGTGTAGATTGGGTGTGACTGGGATGTTGGTGGGGTGTTGCTGGAGTGTAACTGGGATATTGTTAGGGTGTTGATGAGGTGTGGGTGGGATGTTAGTGGGGTCTTACTGGAGTGTAGCTCAAATGTTGCAGGGGTGTTGACTGCTCTTGATAGAGTGTTGCTATTGATAGGTTGTTGTCTATAGGTACTGGTATAGAAAATGGTCAGTTCACACAATTACAGTAATATGGATTATTTAATCATAATCTACTTTACACACTATACACACACATGCTAAATTGTGAGCTCTTGGACAGTTATATTGTTCTTTGTTGGTCAATACAGCTTACAGCTTCAACCGTCCAGCAGTTACGTGACTACTTCTTCTGTCGGTTCAGGCACAGAAAGCTCTAAAATCCTTGTTTAATGGAGTGTTTCTCTGTGACCCTCCACTGTCTGCAATTAAGCAGTCACATTTTTGTGAGGTTAATTAGTCTTGCAGACTTTATGAGCCATGTAACTTGACCCGCAATTGATACATATGGTCATTTTATTGTTTAACCGACTTTACTAATGTAACACTTTTTGTTGTTGTTTTAATGAGAGAACATTTAAAAATAAATAATGAGATGCTTTAAAGCAGATTGACCGAGAAGTCCTCTAATTAAAATGAGGGCTTTTGTTTTTTTAATCCTAACTGTATTAATGTTTTGTTTGAGATGGTTGAAGTTTTCCCAACAAAGCAGCAAGTTTCTTTTTCTCATCAGTACTGTTGTTAGATTAATATTCTGTAATTACCAATTTTGTATGTAAATGTAACCTGAGACCTTTGGGTATTCCTTTAGTAAATTAGAAAATGCTGCTTTACCCTAGTGTTGGTTATTAAAGCAGCAACAATTGATTCTGGACTTTATTAGGTGTAGAGAAGAATAGAGTAGACCCTTAGAAGTTAAAAAATGAAGAAAGTAGCTTGCATAAAGTGATGATTAGAGCAGTATTAGCTGTGTTATCGACAATAAATTACTGTGACAACCTTGCTTTAAAGAGAATATTGGTTCCATGTTTCCTGTACAATGTTTTTGCAATATTAATATGTAAATATTTAAGTGCAACATGTAAGTGGCCCTCCCCGTGTCTTTTTAATAGGACAAAATTAATTTGAATTTGAGAGTGGGTTTTGCTCCGTTACAAGAGTTAGACTGAAACCAGCTGGAAATGTAGCTTTAGTGTATGTGAGAATACCAGATAGAGGCACAGACCTTTGATAAGCGTTTGAAATTAACACGTGGTAACCCACCAAATGCGGGTTAAAATCAGCTGGTAACACTTTAAAATCACTAGCCAATTTGGTGAGTTGATTTTTGTAAATTATGTTTACTCATTAATGTCATGCAAGTTCATGCAAGCCAAATCGAAGTATTTTAGGGCAAATACTGAACTTGTGACACAGAACATCATCGAGTATACTGCAAAAAAACAAATAAAACACACTAAGTGTACATGAAATCTGGTTAGACTTGTGTGAGCGCATTTACAGTGCATTCTTTCACTGCGTGATTACTTACTAATTTCAGATTGTTAATCAATATATCACACGAAAAGTGCCATTTTTTCTTTAAAAAAACCAGCATGGTTACAAATGTGATATTGATTTTATACCTCAGTTCAATCAATAATAGGTTAATATCAAGAGACTATATTGGCGCCAACAAAAATCTTTCTAAAGAGTCACAGCACTGTTTTGCAACTCTTAGGAACACTACATTGTTTCGTTCCTGAATGAATCAACTGTTCAAATGATTCGGTTCAGTCGGAATGACTCTCTTAACAGTAACTTACTGCGCGTTTTAATTTTAAATTTAAAGCACATTTTTTTATTTTAAATCATTTCAAAGATCAGTATTCAACATTTTAAATTATAAAAACATTATATAGTCCTCCGTTGAGCAGACATTTCCAGCAGGCCTGCTCTCCCCACGCTGTTATGAGTGTGTCGTACGAATGGATGAAAATGAGGCTGCTCCGGGCATTGCTGCTAGAATCATCGCTAGCCTTTGGTCTGCTTTGGTTAAATAATGAGGCAACACACAGAACATGTACAACCTAAAAAGATCAGGTCGGAATTGATACGACTGCTGAGTGCTCTGTGCAACATCTCTTTCCTCTGATTACCCTGAGCAGGTTTGGGAACAGAGGTAGAAGTAATGGAGATAGAGCGATGAGAGGAAAAAGATTTTGTTGAGAAAAATAGAGGTGAATGAACAAAAACAGTAGAGCAGCTGCAGAGATGAGCAAAGACTTTTTCTCCTCCCATGCTCTATTTTCCTGGAGGTGAAGGACAGTTCGTGCAGCACATTTCATTGTGGATTGATTCCTGTAACTTCTCAAAAAAATCCATGCAAAAGTGTATGCAAATAGGTAATAGGTGTATGTGTACAGTGGGTACAGAAAGTATTCAAAAAGAAAAACTGAAATATCACATGGTCCTAAGTGTAACAGTGTCATGTTCTATGTGCTTGTGTTTATGTTTTGTTCTTGTGCCATATGCCTTCTGTGTGTTTGTTTACATTCCATTCCCTAATGTTCTCGCTCATCTGTAACCCCGCCCCTGTCATTAGTGTTTGATCCTCTGCCAGCCGTGTCTTGTGTTTTGTCTTTGATTAGTCCTTGTATTTATATCACGCCTTGTCTTGTGCTCAGTGTCAGTTGTTGAAGTTATGTTGAGTTTTTGTCTGCGCACCTTCGTCAGCCTTCTTTGTATCCTGGTCCTGTTACTAAACGTTCACTTATTGGAACTTCTGTCTCTGTGCTCTTTGAATCGCTGAGAAGTGAGGCTGCGACATCACCTAGCGTGACACTAAGTATGCTGTGACACTCATATATTTAACTCAGGTGCTGTCCATTTCTTCCGATCATCCTTTTGAATCCCGCTGTGTTTGATTATACTGATTTTACTTGATTAGGAAAGCCACACACCTGTCTATATAAGACCTTAAAGCTCACAATGCATGTCAGAGCAAATGAGAACCATGAGGTTAAAGGAACTGCCTGAAGAGCTCAGAGACAGAATTGTGGCAAGGTACAGATCTAGCCAAGGTTGCACAAACATTTCTGCTGCACTTAAGGTTCCTAAGAGCACAGTAGCTTCCATAATCCTTAAATGGAAGACGTTTGGGACGACCAGAATCCTTCCTAGAGCTGGCCGTCCGACCAAACTGAGCTATCGGGGGAGAAGAGCCTTGGTGAGAGAGGTAAAGAAGTTTACTGATTAGTGATTAAGATTACTGTGGCTGAGCTCCAGAGATGCAGTCGGGAGATGGGAGGAAGTTGTAGAAAATCAACCATTACTACAGCCCTCCACCAGTCAGGGTATATGGCAGAGTGACCTGACAGAACGTTTTGGCCTTAATTCTAAGCGGTATGTGTTGAGAAAACCAGGCACTGCTCATCACCTGTCCAGGGTGGAGTGCCCTCTAAAGGAGCTCATGGGCACTTCAGCTGGCGATCGTGACACTAACAATATACATTACCATTCAAAAGTTTGGGCTCAGTACGTTTGTATTCTTATTTTATATATTTATTTATTTATTTATTTATTTATTTTTTGTGAAAGTTTTATTTAGCTAGGATGTGTTGAAAAGATTTATACTGTTCAACGTGTGTGTGTGTGTATTTAAATATATATATATAAAATAGTAAGAACAATAATAGTTATTTTTGTTAGTATTATTATTTTTACTATTAGTATTATTTTATTGCATTATATATTTATAATAACTGCAACAACTAATACTATTATTGTTGTTATTTTACTTTTCAAATTTTACAAAGACGATTATAAATACTAATAACAAGAAGAATTAATGTATTATTATTATTATTATTATTTATTACGTTTATTAATTATTTGATTAACTTTATGTAATGATTCGCTTTAATAATACTATTTATTTATATAATAATATTGTGAGGGGCACCGATTCTGAACTCCATTCTCCATTCTACCCGCGGTACAAAGGTCCGTCAGTCCCCGGGATGAGCCGATACCCAAGGATCCACCCACACCAGGCACGAAGAAGTGGATGGCGGGGTGTGCTGTCCACAAAGGAGTCCCCAAAGCAATGCCCCAAATCTCTATTGAAGTTCATGGAAAAGCCTACTCCGGTAGTGGTATCACGCTGGTCCGGCCAGAAGTCGTGGGTCCCTGGGCCCCATCAGGTTGTACACTTCCTGTCACCTGCTTTCATGGGGACACCTGACAGGTTCCCACATGCCCTATCGACATTCAGAGAGGCAACAGGTCAGGGTCATCGACAACAAGGAAATCCATCAGGCCCCACACCCTCTCCCGCACTTTATTGTCCTAAACGGCCTCTTGTACTGCGTGGCCAAAAGGAAGGGGGAGGAAAAACGGCTCCTAGTGGTGCCTCGCACCAAGACGGAAACGGTCCTGGAGCTAGTGCACTCCCATCTGATGGCCGGACACCTAGGGGCCGACAACACCGCCCAGCGCATCAGGGACCGGTTCTACTGGCCAGGCCTCAAGGCGGAGGTGAAGAGGTTTTGTGTGGCCTGCCCCATCTGTCAACTTACCTCGCTGAAAAAACCTTCCCCCAGCACGCTCATTCCTCTACCCATCATAGGGGTGCCCTTCAAACGGATCGGGATGGATATCATGGGGCTGCTGCCAAAGTCCAGCCGGGGTCATGAGCACATCCTGGTGATCGTCGACTACGCGACTAGATACCCGGAAGCCATCCCCCTTCGAAAGGCAACCTCCAAGGCAATATCACAGGAGCTATTTCTGCTGGCTAGTCGCATAGGGATTCCATCAGAGATCCTGACTGACCAGGAAACCCCCTTCATGTCCCGGCTAATGGCTGACCTGTGCCGGCTGCTGAAAATCAGATTAAGACATTGGTCTGCCACCCACAAACAGCAGGTTGGTAGAATGGTTCAATCAAACGTTAAAGCAGATGCTCTGGCAGGTGGCGTCCGAAGACAAAAAGGATTGGGACCAGCTCTTGCCCTATATCCTGTACGGAATTAGAGAGGTGCCACAGGCGTCGACCGGCTTCACCCCCTTTGAGCTGCTGTTTGGACACCAGCCCTGAGGCCTCCTAGATGTCGCCTGAGAAGTCTGGGAGCAGCAACTGGCACCCCATCAAACGGTAATAGAACACGTCAGGGAGATGCGGTGGAAGATCAACAAGTTCATGCCATTAGTCCGGGAGCAAGCCCAGCGAGCCCAGCAACGCCACTACAATCGGGCGGCCCAACCGCGGGAGTTCCAACCGGGAGATCGAGTGATGGTCCTGGTCCCCAATGCCGCCTGCAAATTCCTCGCCCAGTTGCAAGGCCCATACACAGTAGAGGAGAGGATGGGACCCGTGAACTACCGTGTACGACAGCCGGGAAGAAGAAGAGCCACGCAGATTTATCACATTAATCTTATGAAGCGATGGGTAGTGGACCGGGACCAGGTGGCAGGTGGTCCAGCCCAATAGTCCTGGCTCCGAAGCCAGACGGAACCCTCAGATTCTGTAATGTCTACCGACGGCTGAAAGAGGTATCACAGTTCGACGGATATTCCATGCCCCGGGTGGATGAGCTGCTGGAAGGGTTGGAAAGGGCCCGGTATATCACGCTGCTTAGTGGAGGGGAGTGTGAGGGGCACCGATCAGCGTCGCCCTGGCAACAAAGGATCACCATGTGGAACCTATCTGCCCGGGCCAATCGTTCACGGCGGGGCCGCTATAAAAGAAACACTCAAACCAGGAAGTGTTGAGCAACGACTCCATTCTGAATGCATGCGAATGACCTTTTCTTGTTCCCCCAGAAGACACGCCGTGAACGAGACGCCCGGGACACACTGTACACCCCTAGAGCACATTTCACAAGCACCTAGAAGAGAATTGAAAGGAGAAGAGGATGGGTCGTCACTTGGAGCACCGCCATCACGATTGCCTGCCGTGCTCTCTAGCACCAGGATCACAATATTTAAATAGTTTGAAGTGTCATTTAACAGATATCACATCTTTGCGATGTAAACATGGCCTTGGTCTTTCCTTCTCAGTGTCTTTCTTACCATTTATTGTCTCTCTTTCTAGGAAAAAAAATCCTTCAAGTACCACTTTCTCATTGATTGGTTGTCCCCTCTTTCCTTCGTCTGTCTCTCTCTCTCTCTGTCTCTGTAGACATTATGCACCTCCATTAAATCTCATTTCACTCTGTTTGTCTCTCTCTCTCTCTCTGTCCTCATTCTTGCTTCTTGTGTCTGTGTTGTAGCCTGCAGGGCAGAGTGAGAGACGGAGAAGGCCAAACTTTGTCCTGCTGCTGCTTATGTTCGGAGACGAGATTTCTGTTTGGCTGGGTAGATGCTCAAACATTCGCCACATGGCATGTGCTGAGGAAGAAGTGGAGGGAACACTTAATGCCTTTTCATTTGGCTAGCTCAATTTCAAGATGTGAGATCAGTAGATGCCAAATCTCTCTTTTACCAGTTTTTAAAAGAGCCGTTGTTAAATGTTTTTCCACCATAAAGAAAATGTTTTTTCCGAACATATATATTTCTGAATTGATAAATGATATTTAAATGAAACACATCTTGTGCATCTGAGCAGTTTTATTGGCGTCTTCTGAATGATGGAGCATGTCGCACAGGGCCAGCATGTGCAGTGTTGTGTGTCTGAAGAGCTTGCTGAAGCGAGCAAGACCAGAGTCAGAGTTTAAAGTCTTATCCAGCAACATCAATTATCAGAAGCATGGCCCCACAATGCATTGCAGCTGTTAATGAGGCCCCCAGTCATTAAACACCAGCCACCAAGAATGTGCTCCACTAAACCTACATCGCTATAAACCTTTAACAGCTTCATTGCACTTTGAGGCTGTCTGCAATAATTTATGTGCAATTAAATAGTTGTAAATATAAGATCATTTTATTCTCGTCTTCTCTCGTGTCCACTACATTTTTTTTACTTGGTGGTTTTTAGTGTGTTATTAGATGCTAGGGTGTTCTGGGTAGTTGTGAGGCTGTTGCATAAAATAGCAGATATACCCATATCGTTAACACTTTATAATAACTACACGCTATGAGTCATTAGTTAAGCATTAGTAAATAGTCAGTTGATCCTTTATAAGCATTATTCCAAAATTATTAGTCATTAGTAAGAAGTGTAGAAATACAGCTAGAAATGCCTTGTTCTTGATTTATAAGCATATCTAAATTTACAAAGGAGATTTAAATAGTCAGTTATCTTCCTAACAGAACAAATAAACAAACAACACAGAAGGATACAGAACTATTCATTTCAAGATGCAAAATATATAAAACTGTACATTTATTTATTTATTTATTTATTTTTAATCATATTAAAACTAATTATTAATTATTAATCTTATTAAACACTGATAACTCCTAAATAACTGGTTTGTAAATAAATGGTTTATAAAGGATGAAAATGCAATCAGATCTTTGTGTGACACACTGGCTGTTTTCAGACAAACAAAAATCAAACAATGGAAAAGTAAAGAAAAACACAATCAAAGAGCACTTAAAGAACCTTAACATTGTTAAGAATATACACAGATACATTGCAAATAGCAAATGAACTCTATGCATAAACGCATTCATAAAAGCAATTTTTTGTTTTGTGGTAAACAAGCTGTAATAGACAATGTCATTCAGACATTCTCTTCCCTGACGTCTCTCATCTTCCCCTCTATACCCCAAAACAAACCTCTTCATCTGCTTTATTAGGGCAGGTAATTGAAACCGGAGAGGCTCGTCATCTCACCTGGTTAATGTTCATTCAAACTAGGGCACATCCTCTGCTTCCCATTAGCCTTCCTCTCCTCTTACTCGGCTCATTTATTCACACCATCCAGCTCTTTACTCAGCATGTCACTTTGCAGCCTATTCCAATGAAAGCTGCCAGAAGCTTTAGCTAAGGCTGTTCGTTCAATCTTTCTTTTGGCTGGTCTTTTTTTTGCTTTCAGAAAGTCATGAGAGGGCAATAACCCAGCTTACCTCTGAAATGAATCATAATCAAGCCGCGTTCTTTAGCCCAGCCCAGCCCCGGTCCCATCTTTTTATCTCTCGGGAACAAACAGCGGCTAAATGAGAGCTAACTGTTGTTTACACTGCGCCCTACTGTGTTGTGGTTGTTAAATAAACTTCACCCTCGTGAGCACCAGCCAGAGCTAGTGTAGCCTTCCCTTCAGTGCTACTTTGTCAAAGCCGCAGTTCGGTTCAGCTTAATAAGAGGGAGCTTGGGTGCACGGCTAGATAATGCAGTGTGTACGGCTAGCTAATTAATTTGATAGGCTAGTCACGCTCTGGCATGTCCAGAGGGATAGGATGGATTGTAGGGGATCAGTGACACAGATTAAAAGAGAGTAGCCGCCGAATGTGTTTCTTAGATGGGTACGGACAACCCTGCACCACTGTGTCTTTCATTAAGCTAATGCCGCTGAGTTTCAGTGTGATAGCAGCTATTAGCACCCAAGCTATTTCCCATCTCACTGAAACTACTTGTCCTTCATCACCCTTTTTTAAAGCTAAATAAAGAGTTGTGTAGGATTGTAGAAATTAGGAAAAACTAATAGGGCTTTCTATATTTTTTTTATATGCCTCCCGGCTTTCTCGCTCATGGACAATTTAGCAAACTAGCAACAGATTGTAGCTCCAAGGTTAAGGGGTTTGTCATGTGTGTTTTATCTGCTTCGAAACGTTTTGCTTTCCACATAGACAGGGACTTGTTTGAACTGGTTAAGCATTTTACAAATGTAATGTGAATTAGTTAACTAGCTGACAGTAACTAGTATAGGTAGCCTGTACAAGTTATTATTTTTTCCAAAAAGTGCATAATCTAGTCTGTAGAGTGTACTAGTTACACTGTTGGGTAAGCTGGGATGCTGGTTAACATGCAAACCAGCAAGGGACCATCTTAAAGGAACATAACCCAGCAAAAGGACCATCCCTGCAATTAAAAAAAGCATATGCTGGTCAGGTACGTTTTGATGTTGCTTTAAGCTGGTTTGTGCTAGTCCTGGTTTAAGCTGGTTTATGATGGTGTTTTTGCTGGTTTATGCTGGTCACATGGATGTCCTACGACATCCACCAGGACTGCTTCCGGTTACCACAGTCAGCAGTCAGTTCACCCCAAGGAGCAGTGTATTACATTTGCGTGTACTTTATTTAACATGTTTTGGACTGTTAAAGGGAAACCCCCGTCCACTGCAATGATAGAGCTTAGAAGAGCCAGGACAGTTTTTAATGTAACCCTGATTGGATCCACCTGAAAGAATAAAGTCATATACGTACATCTAGGATGGCTTGAGGGCAGGGCCGTGCACAAACCTTTTGAGGGGGATTAGCTAAAACCTGTGCACGTGCCTGCTTGAGGGTGAGCAAAACACAGGCTAATTTTCATTTTTTGGTGAACTAACCCTTCAAGCATGTTACAGTTATTATACCTTTACAAACTTGTCTATGTAAGACATTAAACCAGCCATCTGTTTGTTAATAAGATATTTGATCTATTGTTCGTTCTATCAATCTATACTATAATTTGTTACTTCCATCGTTTTATGTGTTGTTCATTCTATTTATTATTCATTAAAATTGTTCATTTCTATCTATCCTATTTCTTGTATCTGTCATTCGTTCTGTCATTCTGTTATTTGTTCCATCTATCCTTCATTGTGTCTGTCATTTGTATGTGTCTATCTGTTGTTTATTGTTCCATTCATTTTTCTGTTGAACTGTAGTATTTTATCAACAATATACCATTTGCTCTTGAATTCAACAACAACAGAAAGTCTCTGGTACAGAAATGTTTTATTTGAGATATAAAACCTTCTCTTAAGGATGTTAAGAAACAAGAAAAATACAGATTAATAAAATGATTTTTGATTTTGTTTGAAACTCATTGTTTACTTGTTTACTCATGAGGGAGTATTGAATGAACATTCAATACACACAGTCCTGTCCCAGTTCAAACAAGGAAAGCATTAAGTTTATTCCACATCCAGAAGGATCCAACCAGTGCAAAATGTCCAAATAAAATGAAGAACAGAATGTGAGTGATCCTTTGGTGAATGCACGCCCAGGTTTCATCTTATCTAAATCTTGTTGGGCCATCCTGCTGTGAGCCTGGTGGCGTCGAGAACAAACCAGAACAGGAAATCTGATCAGCTGGAGTAATGAGCTCCGAGCTGCTGCTTCTTCTCTTTGCATCTTTTATAGACCTCCACAAGCCTGCTCAACGCCACCTAAATTCTTAATGACCGCTCAGACTCCGCTGTATACACTCTCGTTTTCGCCTTTGCTCCCTCAGATCGTTGGTTTTACCTGATGCTGGGAAGCGATGTGTCTCTTTGCTGATAAGGAGAATGACCTGTTTCTGATGCATCTGAAAGCAAAGTGTCATAGCAGTGAAAGGATAGTGCTTCGGCTCTCTCGGAGAACATAAAAGACAAGACACAAAAAAGGAAGCTCTCGGCAGCGTCTGGGAAATACTTGATATGTGGTTGCCATGGCAACCTGCTAACACATTGAAATAGTCGTTTATTGACGGTAATGGCAATACTGCAAGCATGCGCTGATGAGTTGTCAAAACATTTGCACATTTTATGTTAACATGTAATTATGCTAAAACTGTAATGATTAAATAATACGCCACTTGTTTACTTTTCTTTTTTTTATCTTTTCACTTCTCTATAGTCAATGAACTGCACTTTTTTCATAATTGAGAAGTAATTTTTCTTGCATGTGCCCGTTTTGCCTTTGAAAGTGTTTCATTCTTTTATAAAAGGCTCTGGGCTCTCGGGGTTGCTCTGAAGAAACACTGTCAGAAAGGAAAAAAAAAAAAAAACACTCATCACCTTCCGTAGGCCTTTGTGCTCGTCCCTGTTCTCAATCTGGCTATCTTAAAGTCTCCTGAGGAGGAAAGAGTAAGGAAAAACTCTTTAATATGGACTGCAGCATCCATTTCACCCATTAGCATTCAATATTACATACTGCACTTATCACAGTACGTATAGTCTAAGTACCTTCAGTGTAAAAGAACGTAGTTTCAGCAGCAAAACTTTGATTATTAACATTACAAAGAGATGTGTTGGTTGGAATAACATGCAACACTGAGTCGTCTACAATGACACCAGGATTTATGTATTGAGAAAGTAAATAAAACCACTTTGAGTAAGGCATTTATCATACTCTGTGTGAGAAACAAACAGGTGGGAAAACAACCTTTTAAATACCTAATGCCTTGTGAAATCCTGTAATGAAGTAAATGTGCTGTTACTCTTTCATCCGTAACTTTTCAACCTCAAACTGTTCTTTATTCTTCTTGGATTCAGTACATTAAGATAGTTAGCATTTATACAGAAATACTTCATTAACATCGCTCTGAAATCTAATTGCGTATGCATTACGTTCATCATCAAGCGTAAAAACTTACAAATTTATGCATGCTTTTAGGCTAGAAGTGTTCTCACCAAATGGGTGCAAGGCAGCGAGCAATCAAGAGCACCTTGTGAGTGTGGTTTGTCATTCTCTTGTTGAAACACTCTTTCGTGCGTGTCTCATGCAGAATCCGCAGTGACTGCCTCAATATTACCAAAATCCTCCATGTAGTGTCAGAACCCTTCTTGTGTACATCCTGTGTACAGTAATGATGATGGTATGGCAGTGTATGATAAGCATATTCATATTCAACGTTATTTAAAATACTTTTACTACCACAACAGGATTCATTCCCATCCAATCCAATCTGCATTGGTGTTCTGTCCATCCATCTTTGTGTATTGCTCTATACATCCATCCAACTTAGTTTACTATTCTTTCTCTCTATCCATCCATCCATCCATCCATCCATCAATCATCCACCTTTCTGTGTATTGTTGATGCTCTATCCATCTTTGTGTATTGTTCTATACATCCATCCAACTTAGTTTACTATTCTTTCTATCCGTCCATCCATCCATCCATCCATCCATCCATCCATCCATCCATCCATCCATCCATCCATCCATCCATCCATCCAT
>JAUCNO010000318.1:3345372-3361436 GCA_032353835.1 Enteromius viviparus | reverse complement strand
AATGGATTCAAAAACGGTAAAACACATCTGTATTACTCTAGGGATGTTGGAAAATAAGCCTATTTCCAAAAAAAGTGTAGTGTTCCTTTAACATTTATTTTAGTCTAGGACTAGTCTTAAACCCTGTTCGAGAAACTGCCCCTGAATGTCCAACCTATATCTATAAATACTCTCTAAAGCTGTGTTTATTTAATCAAAAAAACTTTAATAAAAAATGTAAACAGTGATCCGTTGTGACTGAAAAGAAAGTTCAAAAGAACAGCATTCACTTAAAACAATTTATTTGTAACAATGTAAAAGTCTTTACCATCTCTTTTGATCAATTTAACACATCCTTGCTGAATAACAATATTAATTTCTATAAAAAAAGTAATAAAAAAAACGGCTGGAGTTCCAATATCACTAGAAGAGAGAATTAAATAATTAAAAATATGTACTTTTAACATTCTTTTAATATGTTACTCTTCCCCAAGTAGACAAGTGACAGTTCCCATAGGAATCCAAAATTTCTACTAGCGGTAATGAAGGTAGAGTCCTTCTTTTTAGATGTTTTCTTATCTGTCCTCCAGACTTCATGATGAAACTGCTCTACGTCAAGACGCAGAAAACAACCTCAACACCTTCAGACAAGTAAGGAGCGCTCCACTGCCGTCTCATGAATAAGTTACCGTATTGCTGTCATGAATTTCACTTTTGATATTAGGATGTGGATGAAGCCGCTCTGAACCGTGTACAGCTGGAGAGGAAGATTGATGCTCTGCAGGATGAGATCAATTTCCTTAAGAAGGTCCATGAGGAGGTGCGTTATCTCTCCCACTCTGTCCACACTATACCTTTATCTGTCCACCTACTCCGTGTTTCCATTTATTTTACTCCACCTGGCATCAAATCTGTTCATTTCACCTGGCTATTTGTAGCTGTGTCAGATTCTATTGTGCCCAAACAGATTTAATTTGAAGCCCTAAAGATCAGATCAGACAATGTTATATTGACCTGTAAACTTCTCTAACTCTTTCTTCCTTACTCGGTGTAGGAGATGAGGGAGCTGCAGGAGCAGCTGATGGCTCAACAGGTTCACGTGGATCTAGATGTGTCTAAGCCAGATTTAACCACTGCCCTGAAGGAGATCAGAGCTCAGTTTGAGGCCATGGCCACCTCCAATATGCAGGAGACTGAGGAGTGGTATCGCTCGAAGGTTATAAGAACACACACACACACAATGGGTGATTCTATAATTGCGGGTACATTTGGTGTCCCCACAAAACTTTTTTCTAAATGGTTATATTTTTTATTATTTTAAGTTATTTATTATTGTATGAATTACAAGATTTGCAGTCCATAACAATATAATAATTGATTTTAAAAGTGTCTTAAATAGCTAAAAATCAAGATATCTTCCTGTCCGCATTATTTAGTGTATTTTTTTGTGATCAAATATCAATGTTCAATCAAAATATTTCATAGTACTTTTCTTTTGGCAACAGTTTATTCATTTTATTTATAAAAGCTCCAAATAGTTACTTACTTAATTCTACAACATCAAATTATTGAGAAAAAAAATAAATCTTAGATAAAAGTGTGTCCCCAAATCTCATGTCAACTCTGTTACCACACCATATTTTGTCTTTAAATTGGTGAAATTATCTCTCAGAATTGTGGAAGTTAGAGAAAATGATGTCGCTTTCACTCACTGATAAGATCTGAAGCACTGAAAAGTATCTGTGCTCTCTCAGAAAAAATATTCTAATCTAAAAGCTTCTTACACTAAAAGTTATTTTACCACAATATCAAAAGGAAAACATTATTCACTGCTGATGTCACATTGGGTTATTTAAAGCTCTTTTAATCATGTTTTTATTAGTGTCATGTGTTCCTAGCATTTGTGCCAGAAAGTGTAGTTTTTAGAAAAGATTTAATAAAAATGTCAATTCTGTTACAATATTGTCTCCATTGTAAGTCTACCTAGATAACGGGGTTGACAGAGTTGACAGGGACAGACAGGGACACCAAATGTACCCACGATTATAGAATGAGAGTGGATTTTTACTATTAAAAGATTTGAAGTGCAAAATTTTATCTGCATCATAATATAATATAATGAAGTGTTTTGTTTTAATAATAAATAAATAAATATGATTTATTCCATTAGTTTGCTGATCTGACTGATGCAGCCAATCGTAATGGAGAGGCTCTGAGACAAGCCAAGCAGGAGGCCAACGAGTATCGCCGACAGATTCAGGGCCTGACCTGTGACCTGGAATCTCTTCGTGGATCTGTAAGTATTCACAAATTCAGCCAGGACTGTAGAATGCAGTACTTGACAGCAAAGTCATTGCCTTCTTAAAACCATCTTTAAGAACGAGTCTCTGGAGCGCCAGCTGCGAGAGATAGAGGAGCGTTTCACCATAGAGACGGCCGGGTACCAGGACACCGTGGCCCGTCTGGAGGATGAGATCCAGATGCTGAAGGAGGAGATGGCCAGACACTTGCAGGAGTACCAGGATCTGCTCAATGTAAAACTGGCTCTGGATATTGAAATCGCCACCTACAGGAAGCTGCTTGAAGGAGAGGAAAGCAGGTGATGAGAGGAGAGGAATGGGAATAATCACAATCATTTGAGGAAATAAATTCAAACATGATTAAATGAGTATCTTCCACCTGTTCTAGAATCACTGTTCCTGTGCAGAACTTCACCAACTTACATTTCAGAGGTGAGTGATTTATCTCAGAGTTGCTGATTCCTGCTAGATTTACATGTTTCGGTTTATTCATGTGTGTGTGTGTGTGTGTGTGTGTTTTTGTTAGACACCAGCATGGACACTAAACTGACTCCTGAGGCGCATGTGAAGAGGAGCATAGTTGTGCGAACCGTTGAGACTCGTGATGGAGAGGTAAACACTAGGGGGCGCCCTTCAACAACCTTTTTTTGATGCCCAATTTAAATAAATACATATCATCTTCATTATGAGACGATAGCACCATTTTCTTTTTCACACGAAATAATTAAATATACAGTTCTGCCATTCGTTTTATTATTTGATTCATTCTTTCATAAACTGCATTAAAGCTGTAGTGTCCAAAAATCCAACTTGATTGAGGACCATGGGCCTAAAGGAAATGCTGCATTATATCTAAAATGTATTATTTTAGTTACACTTTACGTCACATTAGTTAATGGTAAAAATATAAATTAAAAAAAAATAACTATACATTGTTCATTCATGTTACTTCATTAAATAATATTAACAGAAAAACTTTTCATTTTAATATTGTATTTATTATTGTTGAAATTAACATTAACTTAGATTAATACATGGTCTAGAGGAATTTTTAGTTTGTTCATATTAAAGGGATATTTCAAATGCACACACAAAAGTGCACATATTGTCATTAATAACTCACCCTTATGTTTTTCCAAACCCATAAGACCTTTAATAAGATCATTAACTGAATTCTAATTAAATCAGCTATTTACTATATTGGGCATTTCATTTGTATATTTATCTTTTTAAAATTTATTTATTTGTGTTCTGTTTCAGCTAAAACTAACCTATGCAATCTCTCTTTTAAAGATTATTAAGGAGTCCACCACGGAGAGGAAGGATCTGCCGTAATCAGTCTCAGACGCTGGATTGGATGCAACTAAAGAGAGCTGATCACTAATGCTGTGATCAAATATATCATTTCTTACCAACTTTTCCTGCTTATTCTCTCCTAGTCTATATAGTTTCTGGGAATTATATTCAGTTATAATAGCCACTATAAGCCACTGCATATTGATTTCTTTCTCTCCCTGGGATTCTCTCTTTATCTGTCTTTATTTGTGGCAAAGAGTCTTTGCGTGGTATTAGACTAGATTATCGCCGATTGTGCCATAAAAAAAAGTCATGGTTGGACAGATGAAAGTAGAAAGTAGAGCAAGATGTAGTTAGTGGTCAGAGCGGGCGCACGGGAAATATAGTTTTTTGTCGACTGTAGAGAATACATTCAGAAATGTATTGTAGTCTATACGTACTAGATGAAGAAGAGCAGGATTGAAAGTTTTTGAATCTAAATGGTCAGTGTTAATGTAAGGCAGAAGGAAACTATAACGATCTTTGTGAGGGTTTTAAAGGAAGGATGGACTTTGTCAGCGGTGCTATATGAACATTTTAGACCACATTTTCCCTCTTTCGCTGTGTATACACAAAGTATTTGCACAGTAGCTAACTAAAGCGTCTCTATGGACCCAGGTTGCAATGCTTTAAAATGCTTATTGACTGTTAAAACCTGTAAAAAACATATTAATAGGATATTAATCAACAATAAAACTATATCTTAATTACCTTAATATGTAAACATCTGACATATTGTTCTGATAATGTGCAGTCATATTTACCATTGATTTATGAAATTTGGGCAAATTCAAACCATGGTTTTCATGTGATCTGAGTTTTCCATGCAGATTGCACTCATATTCAAGTTTGCAACATGAACTCACTGCACTGACCAACAGGAAGCTGCTTGGTTTGAAAGTGACTTCCGTGTGACCTTACATACATCTCCACGCTATTAAAAATAGATATGCATGCAAAAAGTAGCTGCAGTTTGGCTAACACGAGTGTACATTTAATTAAACTCACACTTCCAGGTAGCACTGATATTTTCAGATGAGGAGGGATAACTTCCACGCTACTGCTGCATACTGAACTGGACATCCCTTTATTGTGGTGTCTAATATTGATACTAATAAAAAATACATTTTATATGGTAGCGTGTGTTCTGTTTATGAGACAATTCCCCTTATTTTGCAATTGTAAGTAAGCTATTTCCTGTGATTGTGTGAGATGTTGAAAGACGACAACTAAAGAACGTTAAAGTGCAGTAAACACTAAACCTACTTGTGCTCCAAACCAGTGTGTTTATAATTACACTATAACAGCGTTTGCAAAATGAAGCAGCTTTTGTACAGTCACAGGAAGTCTCGCACATTCAAGTTACAAAATTATGTTAAAAATAAAGTGGATAAAAGAGGACTTTTCGACACAAGCACATCTGTATTGGAGCTTATTGATCTGACTGACTAATAATGACTTAAAACTGAATGAAATAGGAAGTGACAGTGATCTTCTGTCACATGTGAACATGTCAAGGGGCAGAAGGTTTGATTGACAGGTATGTGTGACCGGGTCACTGATAGGATGTGGATCCCACGCTTAGTTAGAGGAGATTACACGTGCTGTCTTTGCCGACAGGCAGTTAACTTACTGTGGAATTAGATTTGCTCCTATATAAGGTTTCTTTGGCCTGGATAACAAGATAATGAATCCTTCCCAGGTAGAACAACCCTAATGATATTCAAAGAACATTCTCACCTTGAAATCTTTTCACAGGTTTACAAAAGTGAAATCTCTCACTCTCAAGTACATAGCGACATCTTCTTAGGGACCTGTGTCAAGTCACACACTCAGTCTAAGTCTAAAAAGGGCATGATATACGTAATATTCAGTATTTAGTTCCAGAAGTGAAGATTTAAATTATAAATACAGCACTTATTGGCTCTTATGGCTCTTCTAAAACCTTCAACTTGACGTCAAACTGCAATGGGTAAGCTAACTTTTCTAAAGGTAACCTGTAAAAATTTGGATAAAGAATACATGACTTTGGGGTATAAATAAAGACGAAATATATTTTTATATAAAAGTGGCAAACCAAGTAAAAAAACTAATTTAATTGAGGTAAAGATGCATCGTTATGGAAATTCAGCCTTCAGTAAGGGTCAAAGTCATGTTGATTCAGTTGCTGAATAATAGCCGCAAAAGACTCATTCGTTTGTGAATTAGTGTAACGGGTGTAGTCCGGGCTAAGGAGAACGCTGGAGACAAAACTTATAAAATAAAAGACTTTAATAATAATAGCAAAATAAACGTGGAGCAGTATCCATAAATGTTAACATATAATCACGAGCAGAAGCACAGCAGACATTAGGGGTTACATTCAACATTGATCCACGAGACAGAACTCAAAAGACAAGACTTAAGTACACAGACACTGATTACGAGACACGATACAGCTGGGGAGAAACACAGGTGGGTTAAATGATTACTAATGAAGACAGAGCACATGGGGATGACATAGAGCACATGGAAAGACAAAACAAAACATCACGTGACATAAAGACACAAGGAACAGACAAACACAGGATGTTACACACACAGACACCATAGCAACCCCTTAACAAGGCACTACCAGAAACAATGGCATAGTGATGCCCTAGCAACCACCCAAAACACCCTAGCAACCAGTTAGAAGAAACTCAAAAAAGAAAAAGAAAATAATAATAATAATATACCTATATTTAGTAAATACTAAATTCAAATAATTTTTTCTTTAAAAAATAATACAAATTAAAAGGTAAAGTGAAAATATGAAATAATAATAATACTAGGGCCTAAATAATACTCAAATAATACTGCATGGTGTAAATATATTAAAACCAGTAATGGTCATTATATAGGTTTGATGACTATCTGCATTAAGAAAATGCACTGAGACAAAATTGAAAATATGTCTTAATTAATCCGAACTGCACCGTAACTAATTATTTATTTCTTAAATGAAACGCTGTGATTATGGGTTGTTTCCTCGATGCATTGATTACAATCCCTGATGATGCATATGAATAGATTTTTGGATCATGAATCGTTGATTTCAGACAGTAATCAAAGAAATATATACATTAAATTACTGCAAGCACAACTTGTGGATGCAAAGTCTTGTATTTACTTAAGTTGTAATACAGCGGCAGAAACAAAATATAAGAATTACACAAATTAATGAAGACCTTGAACTATTGCTACATAACAGATAACATCAAATAATACTTTTAAAGCCTATTTTAAACCTTGGCTTAGTGAAAAATAAATATACTAAAATATATCTGAAACTAATTTATTTCATGATAAGTATTAATAAAAATACTCTGCAATTGTCCTGTTAGTATAGAAATAAAGATATAAAGCTGTCACTGGGGCATGTTTGCACCTAAAGGATTCATTTTGGTACCTTAAAGGAACATATTAGTACTTAAAGTGTACCTTTTGAAAAGCCCCAGAGACAGCTTTTCTACCGTTATCTCTGAGAGAGTACGACTCTGCTAAATTGGAACTAATTTTGTAATTGTACTTAACACTCTTTTATTGTGCAGAAGTCCAACTAAAGATGAACCGACGTACAGTAAAGAGGAACTACTACAAGTGTACTTCAGGTGCATTTGAAATATCTTCCATTTAAAGACATTAAAACACATTTTTAGCAAAGATTTAAGATTTTTTGGCATGTTTGAATCTAATCGACCCCTTTTCTGAATTGAATTGATTCACTCTCCCTAATTTTGCTATAGAGTCATTTGAGAGTAATCAGGCCAAACAGCACCTTTTCTCTGGGTCTGTCCCAGTCTGAGCTGATTCCTGCCCCACATAATCATCCGTCCCGTCTGTGTGAGCAACCTGACAAATTATATTTTCAATCAGGTCAGTGCTGCTCTCGCAGAAAAAATATATAAATAACACTGATTCAGGCCAGAACCTACTGATACACATAACACCACTCGGGTAACCATGGAGACGGGACGTGCATCTTAACGAACTTTATTCAGCATCCGACAACATCAAGGACCTCGTTACTCTGTGAAACAAACACACATATGTGTGCGGGAGGGTGAAAAGAATATGTATATATATATTTAAAAAATAAAACATAGAAAATAAACTAAAATAAAATGTATAAAATTACAAATAATAATTTCATGCTTAGTAAGTAAAACTACCATAAAAATAAAGAAATGTTAACAAGTCAAAATAAATATCAAAACAGTATATAATAGCAAGGAAACATCAGCTGCTGAGCTACACTGATTCTTAAAATATCAATTCATTCAATTTGTTCAGAAAAAAAAATGAAATAAATAAAATGGTAACAACTAATCAATTAACAATTAAATAACAAAATCAAATAAATCTGAAGTGTTTCTCCTAAAAAACATTAAACAGAGCAAACTGAGATATTTGCCATGGCTCCTGTCAGAACATCTCGTCCGATTCAAAGCCCTTTCACAGCTTCCTTACAAGAAAACTACTGAAACAAAACACATACAGGAACTGCAGTGAGCTTCTCTGAGCACTTTCTGCTGTGTGTGTGTGTGTGTGTGTGTGTGTGTGTGTGTGTGGCCCTGAGCTGCAAATGAAGCTCTTCATAATCAGCTTATGTGCTTGATGTTCTGTGATCTCCACAGCTGGAGGAGCGTCTCAGTCTCAGCCGTGTGTTATGTAAGACTCTCGCTCGGGACCAAGAGCCACACGCGACTCGACTCAACGTTTCTCTGAATCCCAGCACATGACAAAACCACATGCTGCTCCGACGGGAGCGAGTGCACCTGATAGCAGAAATCATCACAAATGGTCATGCCATCCATGCAATGCAATAGAATTCAACCCTACTACAATGCAGTACAATGCCATTTTTTATTCAATTCTACACAATCCGATTCAATGCAACATGATGCAATGGAAAAATATATATGTCAAGATGTCAAAGATGTTAAGATGTCCGCATCAAAAGAAAATTACAAAAATGATTTTATGTCCATAGACCGTACTTTAAATGTAAGTAAAGTGTCTGTTTTTAAGGTTGCAAATATGTTTTGCAATATTTATTATACAATATTTATGTAAATATTCAAACAAAATGCTTATTCTGACCTGTAAATATTAAAATATATAAAAGAAACTTTACATTTTAAATAAAAAAGTTAAAAAAAATGGGTAAAACCTAGGATAGTGGGAAAAAAAAAAAGTAATTAATTTTTTTATAAATCCAGCTTTGGTGTGAAAAAAAAAATTTATTACAGACCACAAACTTTGGTTTAAATATCAAACCACCCTAGCAACTACCTAGCAACAAGCTAGAGCAATGTAAATCTGCATAGCAACACACGAGCAGGGTTTGGGCGGGTAAACACACAGGAAGTGAATGTCGCTGATGTCATGTGCTTCTGTAACACTGCACTGACACATGAGCTGTCGTCATGGCAACATGAAACACACATCTCATGTTCAGATCTGTTACACAATCAAAGAGGTGCTGGGCGTTAATCATCACCGCAAACAATCATCTATCTTAATGCACGTGTTGGATATATGCCTTAAAACAGTGTTGTTAAAAAAATTAACTGTACTATAATCTACTATAAAAATGCCCATTTTAATACAGATGAAATAAATAAATACAATTATGTTCAGTTATTTAAAACTTTTAATTGTTGCTTTGGCAAATAACTGAAACAAAATACGCTTATGTTAAATAACTAAAATTACTTAAACTAAAATTACACTACCTTAAAGCTGAAAATAAATATAAACAATATTCAGAATTCTAAATCCAAAATATTAATAATAGCCTTTTTTTTGTATCAGACAGATTGTATTATTACACTTAGATAGTTTACAATTTATATTTCACATTTTAATTTAAAAGATTTAGCATTTTTTTGTCATTTTATTATAATTTTTTTATTCTTTGAAAATGTCAAAAAAAAAATATATATATATATATTTGTATTTATTAAGTTAATGAAAAGAAAAGAAATTCAGAAATGTTGCATTGGTGCATTATTTACAAGCTGGAATAAAATGAGTAAAACCAAAAATAAATATAATAAAAAACATTATTTTATTTTATTTCAAGTAATGAATTTATTATTTGTGTGTGAATTCTTAAGGTTTTAATAGTGAATACAGCTGTGCTCAGTGACATCTCATTTACTTACTACAAAAGTCTTGTCTCTTTTAAATAATTGATGAGATGAAACTCTGTCAAATTCACAGGCCAGTTCGATCTCAAACAAATTTGACAAAATGGCAGAAAAGACTTTTGACTAGATTTGTACAGGCTTACTAGAAATGAGTCCAAATTTTGACAGAAATGTCTCTAGAAATTCTGTACACAAGGCTTTTTAGTCAACAAGGTATAAACAGAAACACTGTTTCCTGAAAGCAGTGACTTACACTGAATTACACAGCCTGTTGAGAAACAATATAACACACAAAACACATTAAAATGAGCTAAGACAATTCAAATATTATTACTTTGTAAATATTTCAACCCCTCAACAACAGTTCTTTTCTTTGAAGAATCCAGAATTCCCACAGTCTTGGAAAACTTGAATATACAAAGTTCAGGTTTAAAAGTGGAAAGGTTCAGAAAAATCTATAAAATCCTATGTTTTTTATATCAATATGCACTTTTCTAGTTACGCAAAGCTCTAAAATATTTTAACAGGCAAATATTTGGTAAAAATACATGTTTTTCATTATTTTCTATATAATGATTGCATATTTATTCTTATAAATCATATAAATCTTATAAAACAACCTTGAAAATCATTCATTCATAAAACTTGGATGGAATCACAAAATCTTTACTGTAGTACAGTTTATTAAAAAATGACTTTTAAGGAATATCACACAATTTTGTCCATGTTTTAATTGAACTAAAAATGAAATGTTATTCAGCACTTTGCCATAAAACTGAATTGTTTAAATGCCATTTAATTAAAGAATAATTAAATAGTTTTACATATTAATTTTGATTACCACCACTTTTGATAAATCTATATTAATTCTTAAAACAGAATCCAAAAATAAATAACTAAATAAAATAAACAGAATTTCTATAAATAAATAATATACATTTGGCCCCGTTGCAATTCTAATAAATTATTAAACAGTTAATTTTATTAATTCAAACTGATAAAAATGTAATGAAACCTGAATTTTAGAAAGGATTTGGAAAAATCAAACTGAACACAAACGATTTGGGAGAAAAAAAAATAACCTTTGTTCTGTTTACATCACACACTGGATTTTCATTTATAAGTTAGCTGTCAATCTTCTAGCCCCTGTAGGGTTTATTAACAGTTTCCTCAGAAAAGCAGATTTATGATTAACTCAGAACAGAACTAAACGGCATTCCTTCATAAAAACACCCCCTGACGCCGGGAATGAAGTCCACATCTTTGAAGGATAGAAGCTGGTGATCTCATACTAACCTTCACCTGACTTAACCTGTTGTAAGATAACTCAACTCATCTGGCCTATACGCTTGTTCTTGCATTTCTCAGCCATGTGAAGTGGACCTGGACGGGCCCCAGGGACAGGTACGAGCATGTCTGAGCACACAGTTCAGGTTACCTGTTGAGTCTCGCCTACAGCCAACAGTCCCTAAAAAAACCCGGCACACAGCACACCATTCACTTCAGTTCAGCTCCACACAAAAACTGCTCAAGGGTCTATTCTGAAGGCAAAAAACAAGATGCTAGAAAATAATATAATCATGCATATTTATAATAGCAGAAAAAAAGATGCTAACACTTTCTGCATAATGCATGTAATAGGTATTTATAATGCGTTTTTGTGCATTATATATTTTCCTTAATATTTACCATTATGCAAACTCCTTGTTGAATCAGAAACTAGTTGTTTGTTCTGTTTTACATGAATGCACACACATGTAGTGTATATTTTGAAAATATACACCCCCCTAAAACAGCTCGTTTAAACATGCCTCCACTTTTCTATGTCACAGAGTGGGTTTATTTTCAAACACCACCCAAATGTTTCCACAGAGAAAGAAGGCGGAGCTATTATTCTGTCTGTAGTGTTGCTGCGGGCGCCATGTTCTGGAGACGCTGTGTGTCGTTGTGAAAGTCAAACTATTTTGTTTGTGCTTCCAAAAGAGAACACAGCTAGAAATCAGTGTTAAATTGTGTTTCCAACACAACACCTACGTCATGATAATCAGATATAATCATGATAAACGAATGCCATGTTTGTAATGTGTTTTATTGTGTCATAGCACCAGGATGCAGCATCATGTTATTGTAAAAGGCATAACATTTCCACAACATGCTTACAGTATTTGACCAATCACAGTGCACTGAATAGCTGGCCAATCAGAGCTCACCTCGCTTTTTTAGAACAATGATCTTTGTACAAATCGACCCGTTTCAGAAGGCAGGGCTTAGAGAAGAGACAAAAATGTACAGTATGTGGAAAATAAATAAATTATAAGTTTTTTGCACCTCGCATTACACCAAATACACAAAATAATGTTATTTTTAGCAACATCATATGACCCCTTTAAATAAAATACTTTGAAATTTGGTCCAGCAACCAGTGCTTCCTCAGAAGTGCTCGCTGTAGCAACCCGTTGCATTGTAAGCTTTGTCTTTGATTCTCAGGGGGCTGATAAAGCATCCTGACTCACGGAAATTGCATAAATCCAGCCAATCAGATTGTAACTTGTTTTGGGAATGCTGTCCCGGGCTGAGACAGCTTTTAACAGCAAATCAGCTCAGGTTTTACCGTGTTTCACTTTGGGAGGCCAGTGTAAATGATTTCAACCATATCCTGGTGGGGACATATTTATAAACATAATCAGGTTACATTTATTGTTTTTGTTCCTGTTTGATTTGCTAGAAAAGGCTTGCGAGGCTTCTGGTTTGTTCTAGCCCAAAGCGCGTCAGAAAGCGCAAATTTCATCCTACTTTTGAGAGGCAGAAATGTCTAGAGGAGCAATATCTCCTCATAAACTTTGTAGAGCCTGAATTACATTGGCAGATACTGTTTCATAAGGTTGTGTGCTTCTAGAGACTATTTGCGGACATCACAAGCACAGAACAATTTGAGAAGCCGTGGTTTCTGAAGTTTTAGAGTGCTGGGTGAGCTTTTCTCACTACCTGAGTGTGAACTTCAAATGAAGTGATAATTCAGGACGACAGTCTGATTTCAATCAGCTTCCTTTAGAGAATAGCTGGCTCACAGCTCACCCGGAATTCATTAAGCTTATTGGCTCTTTGTTTGATCTGATAAGATGCATCTCATGCTCTCTCAGAAGCACTGGCCCTCTACCACCAGGCTTTATCTACAGTATGTGTGTTTGTGTTTTTCTAATATGAGCCAGACTAATGAAGTACAGTATCATTTCCAGATTATTGACTGTGGCTCATATGTGGCACGTTCAAAAGTGGCATAAAGTATAAACAAAATATAAAATAAAATAAAATATTTCAACAGCTAAGTTAATTATAATTAACTTATTTTAAATAATGAAACCCTAATGTACAGTAAAGGTGAGAGTAATAAAGTATTTTATAATCAATAGCCTTTTCGGACTAAATATTACAGTTTTTGACTCTGTAAATGAACACCACTGCATATACAAAAATCTGAATGGATATTTAAATACTTTCAATTAGAGTTCATGCTAATAATAAAGGTTTCCACGGCTGCATTTTGGCTGTTCAGCGCCCTCTGCTGTCAGAGAGTGAATGTGCGTTTTCATAGTTCCATGCTCTTCTCATCCATGCGTGTTTACAACACAGCTTGGGGTTATGCATTTAACCAGTCAATGGGAAAAATCTTCTTAAAATTCATTAAATTTCTTTTATTTTTAAGAAAAAAAATACCATGCATATTCATTACTGTGCTATATTGCATTACCGAATATCGGCAGATATCTTATTGATAATATTTTTTAAAATAATTTGGTCCGTTTACACTGAAACACAACCCTTTAGTTT
This sequence comes from Enteromius viviparus, assembly GCA_032353835.1. Taxonomy (NCBI): domain Eukaryota; kingdom Metazoa; phylum Chordata; class Actinopteri; order Cypriniformes; family Cyprinidae; genus Enteromius; species Enteromius viviparus. Next base: position 3,347,818 of record JAUCNO010000318.1, on the reverse strand, counting down.
GCAGCATTTTCAAATATCTTATTTTTTGAGGGTGGAAAATGCCAGAGTAGGCATAATCATAGCAAAGTAGTGTAAATGAGTTAGGGCTTACATAGGAGCATTCTCTTGCCATTTTCTTTTGCTGTCAGGAAGTATTTTTAGCATTTTACAGACTTAAATTAAAAAAGGAACTTCACATGTTCACAGCACAGAGCATCCTCTCATACCTTATTTCTTACATGATTAATAACAAATTATCACCAAAATATTTATCTTTTAAAAGAGACTTATTATTTATCTTCCTATTTTCTGATCCTAATTCACTCGTGCTTTTCCATTGTTGCTTAAGTGAATTAATATATACGGTATGTAGATAGGTTGTTGTGATATGTTTGTGGTGCATGGGACCCTGGAGGTGTGTTTCTGTTTGTGCTCTTTGATATTTACTCAGTGTTCAGATTCTTTTTCCACACCGTTTTATCCTCAGCGTTCCTGTCTGTAAATATACAGAAAGGATAAATGGATAAAGAAGCACATCAAGATATTTGAACTTCCCCTGAAGATCTCTCAACGCAGCCATAAAATAAAAACAAAACAAAACAATCAGCTCAGCTTACATTGATAAGTACAGCATTTTGTTGTGTAAACGGATCCGCAAGGAAGGGTTTACATGAAAGATGATACATTTACATAAATAAAATGAAAATTTTATTCGCTATCAAAGGAAATCCAGCTGTTATAAATAAAACATTAATAATATTATTCGCACTGTTTGGTATCTGCAACTCCGCAGAGACCCCGAGGTCTGGATTATAGTGAAGAGGGATTGGTGAAGCTAAAGAACTGGCTCCGGATCCACTTCTGAAAGAGGTTTTTAGGGGCAGATGTTTAGTCCATGTTTAGCTTTCGGTCGTGTTAAAAATGCGCATACATTGGCCAGTTTTTGTGCAAAGCCTAGTGTACAGTGAGAACATGAATAATTCACTTCGTTTGACAGTTGGATTGAAAATAAGGGGAGCCATTGGAGACTGTATGTGAGAGCGATCCACAGAAACCAATGGAGGATTTTGGCTGGTGCCGCCCAGCAGGGGGATGCGATCTAAAACCCCGTAACCTCACTTAGCCTGCCAATAAAATCTCCTATTATTTACTGTTTTGCATCCAATTCACTTTGGAGAAATGAAGTGCAGAACAACACGTTTGGAAACACAGATGTCTGTGCTGTGAGAGTAAAGACGGTGATGACCGACTCTATAGATAGCCTCTATCTTTGGCAGGGTATGATGTAATGGAGATGAAATATGTTTTCTGACACCGCCAACTTTTAAGCATCATTTTAACAGTCAGAGCCTCTTCGAACAGCAAACTATCACAGTCTCCCTCACTTTCGGCTTCCACTGTTATTTATCCTTCACCTTCTGTCCTTGGAGACTTTTAAAACGAGTGGAGTGTGTAACAGCTCTGGAATTAAACTTGTCGGCGATGTAGTTTCCTGAATATATTGCAAACTGTAACAGATGCGGCTGTTAGGGATGGACGCTGGTGCACGGTGTTCATCACCTAAATGTAGCTGTAGTGGGACTTTTTTTAGCTTACAAACATTTCATTTTTGCAGTAGTTTTGTCACCGGTTATGTTGGTGGTATATTGTGGATTGGTTTGGAGTGAGTTATATATTGATTTTATCAGACAACGGTGGTTAGAAGTCAGGATTTAAGGAGTATAGTGAGAGTGATTCCTGGTAAACTTGTATTAATGGGTGGTGTTTACTGTTATGTATGACAACAGAAAATATGATGTGAACAGCTTTATTGGGCGTTCAGTTGTATTACAGTATGTTCATAGAGTAGAACAGATCTGAAGTTATTAAATTAACAAACAAATAATGCTTAATAGATCCTGGGTTAACTCAAATGGCTATTATATTGAACATTCTATACAGGGTTTTTCCTGGGTCAAACGGTGGTGGCTGACGGTCATCCACACAGTAAAAAGGACAACCTATGATTTTATAAGTTATTTACTATGATTTGACCTGAAAGTACTGTGCATTAAGGCTAAGTCTTTTAACATTATGAAAGTTAAATCCAGGCTCAATCACACTTATGGTCACTCATCTGAGGTGTTCTGAATAAATCAGGACTATTTATAATTGATATAAACCAATTCAGACAGTGACGTCTTGTGAGTTGAGTGTTGTCCAGATGAGTTGTTTTACCGTTCATTAAAATGAATCGGTTCAAACGAGTCGTTAAATTGCGAGTCGATTATTAGCTGACATGGACGCATTGTGTGCTGATCTCCGTTGTTAGGACAACGCAAAAAGATTTGTGTCAACAACAACACTTAAATCACTTCATACACTCAACAAAAATATAAACACAACACCTCTGTTTCTGCTCCGATTTTTCATGAGATGGACTTAAAGATCTAAAATTCATTCCAGATACACAATATTACCATTTCTC
>JAUCNO010000318.1:3331158-3343722 GCA_032353835.1 Enteromius viviparus | reverse complement strand
GGCATTCTATACATTTCCTAGGCATTCTATAGAATGCCGGCATTTCACACATTGCCGGTAACATATGTATATATATAAAGCATGGCTGACACAGAATAGCGTACGTAGTTTGCGTTTAGTAGATATTCTCCAAAATGGTGCTACAGTGACACGGAGAGACTCAGAGAGAGAGACTAATTGTTAAATAATGTAATTATTTTAGTTTTCTTGGCGTACACAAATAATTGTCATCATTTCATAACATTGAGCCACTGATGGCAGAAGGACAATTTTGTCTTTCACACTGATTATTGAGCTTATGCATGCTGCAAGAAACAAAACTAAAGTAATGTGTATGTACTGTACAGTATATGTGTGTGTGTTTGCATGTGTATATATATATACATACACACACACACACATGCATACACAAATACATGCATGCATACATGAATGAATGAAAAAATAAATACACAAACATTATTTTTGACAGGATTTTCATTTTTCGGGTGAACTATTCCTTTAATACAGATTTAGCAAATGATTCATTGTTTTTGTTTTTATATTATATTTACTGTTTGTCTTACAGTAGTTAGTATACATGAAAATAAATAGCTGCCTTTTTTTGTAAAAACTTGCACTAGCATATAGAGAACGCAGAAGGTCTTTAAAGTTGAGTAGTGGTTCAAGCAGAAGTGATTTTAAGCATTAGCAGCACACTATAAAACTTTCATCAGTTTTTACATCTACAGTACTGCCTGTCTGCTACAGTAATTTAACCTCCCACAGAGGCGGCACGGCGTACAGCCCAGCTCTGTGTGTGTTCACACTGGAAAATGACAGTTTAGAAAACAATATGCCCATGAGTGTTAATGCAAGAAAGACTTAGACACGCAATTATGCTGCTGAACAAGACAAATTGAAGGAAATAGTCAGTTAATACTGTACAGGGAAGAGAGAGAGCGAATGAGGACCAGGATAACAAAGAGACAATGAGAAAGAGACAAGGGAAAACGTGCCATGGGAGCGGATGGGTTTGAGATGGACGGCATAATAAAGTGGAACATTAACATGGGGTCAATCAGATTTTGGCCCACAGAGATAAAGGCGAGGGCATGTGAGTGAATGACAGCAGGAGATCCAGCCAATAGGAGTGCTCCAGCATGATGACATCACAGTGATGGGAGGGAGGGGATTCCTGTGGTGAATCCATAACTGTTTTACTCTGTGCTGGTGCATGTCAGGCTTTCTTGCCTTCTTTATTTGTTTGTTTTTTGTTTGCCTGCGTTTGGTTGCATGCTGAGGAGGACATTCACTAAGAATGCATGAAGCCAGCTGATAGTGCCATGTATTTGCATGTATTAACTTATAGTACTCTTTTTAAGTGCATTTATGGCTGTATTTTTAAATTAACTGTAGACCTATACACTATGCAAGCTTCAAGTGTGCAAGAAAAACTGACTTCATTGATTATTAAAGTGTGTTATATTGTATATGGAGCATTTGCTGGTCCAGGTGTTTTGTGATGTTCTGCAGCAGCACCGCTTCAGTCATGCTGCATAGTATTCAGTCAACCTGATAAAATGTTGATTTACGCACACAGATACACACGCACACACACACTGACAGCATGATATGACACTCACCGATGTGTGAACACATCAAACTTTGTCAGATAGTGTTGGTAGATGTTGCTTTGCTGTGGACTGTGAAGGCAATATTTGCTTGAAACCAGTATAGCAGTTCATCAGCCTCTCTCTCTCTCATCCGATTATGTTTTTACATTGAAACTCTGCCTTTTATAACGTATTTGATTCATTAGAATTTGTTGTAGAGTTTGGGTATTGAGTAGGAGTCAGGATGTAGAATAAGGCCATGTTGGATCAGGCATTAATATGTGCTTAATAATTAGCTAATATCGTAGTAATGCATAATAATAAGCAACGAGTTAAGAGACCCGAAAATAAAGTGTTAACAAAATATTTCAAATCCACATATATGTGACACTGAATTAAATTTCTATAGACATATAACAAAACATTAACCTTCTCATTTATAATAATATTCCGGAATATTACTGTTTTGATTAAACACTGTAAATGCAGTCTTTGTGAACTTCTTATAGTATGTAGTACTGTATGCAGTGTATTTTGCGATAACGTAACTTATACGCCCATTTCTTTGTTAAACAAATAATTTTTGAATATAAAGAGAGTATAGGAACAGTTACTTTGGTCCTATATAGAAACCAAATGTTAATTTAACTGGAACGAGAGCTGTTGCAGTAATACAGTAAATAACCAATATCAGGTCATTAGAAATAGTTTGCGAGCTAATCAGATTATTTTGCGTTATTTAATGCTGATGTTGTAATCTGTGTTATTGTTCATTGATAAATGTGTTAAACCGGCATTATAGCTACAGGTTTGATGCTTGAAATGCTTAATCACAGCACACATCTAACCTCTCTCTCTCTCTCTCTCTCTCTCTCTCTCTCTCTCTCTCTCTCTAATCCTCTCTTGCATCTCCCCTCCCCTCTCTCTCTCTCTCTTTCTCTCTCTCTCTCTCTCTCTCTCTCTCTCTCTCTCTCTCTCTCTCTCCCTGTGCTGATGTGTGTGTGCGCGTGTGCCAGCAGCTCCTCGTGCGTGTGTGCGCGTGTGCGTGAGGGAGGCACTATGCAGTCGGAGCTCCACACACACAGAGCATGCCTGTGAGTGCGGGCTCGGGCAAACATGAGCCTTCCCAGCCCAGAGATCGTCCACAGCAGCAGCCTGAACTCCCGTCTGAGCCCCCCTCTGCCCTCCCCCTCTCCTCTCTCCCTCTCTCGCTGCCTCTCTCTCTCCCTCTCCTCATCTACTCTCGCCCTGCGCAGCCTCTTCCCCGCCACCTCTCCAGCACCAGCCGGGGGGACATCTCCCGCTCTCCGCACGCCGACGTTTGCCGAGCGCCGGCTGGCCCCATGGAGGAACCCCAGGGCAACACACTGGTCGTCCGCATAGGCATCCCTGACCTGCAGCAAACGGTGAGTTCTGTCAGTGCTCCAAACTCTCTCTGTTTTTTATTGCCTGTCCTGTTCGCTTCTCTTCTCTTTCAGGCATGCACTTGATTGTTCTTTTTCTTTTTGTGCCTTTTTTTTTTTTTGTGCCTCCTCGCTCTTTTTGCTCTTGAACACAAACCGTCTTCATTAGTGCGACTGCGGCGGACTTTGAAAACTGGGCACTTGGAGAGAGACGGAAAATCAAAGGTAGATACAGTGAGGGCTAGCTTTAATGTAATTCACAGGGACTTTTTCCCTCCTGTCGCGAGGCAGTCAGACTTGTCAGTTGGGTTGCAGCGTATTGTAACTCGTCCCCAGGGCCCTCTGGAGCGACATATGGTGCTGATGGATATGAGAGCGCCGTGTTGAAGTGCAGTAACTCACCTGTTCCTTTCGGACAGATACAGGTGTTACGGTTGCAGGTGGCTTATTTAATTTTTTCAGTATTTCACAGTCTGAAGACAGGATTTGGAGGATTTTAATTTCGTAATATTTCGACTTCATTCTCATAATATTTCAACTTCATTCACGTAATATTTCAACTTTATTCTTGTAATATTTCAACTTTATTCTCGTAATATTTTAACTTCATTCTTGTAATATTTCAACTTTATTCTCGTAATATTTTAACTTCATTCTCGTAATATTTCGACTTTATTCTCATAATATTTCAACTTTATTCTCGTAATATTTAAACTTTATTCTCGCAATATTTCATCTTTAATCTCATAATATTTCGACTTTATTCTTGTAATATTTCAACTTCATTCTCGTAATATTTCGACTTTATACTTGTAATATTTTAACTTCATTCTCGCAATATTTCAACTTTATTCTCGCAATATTTCATCTTTAATCTCTTAATATTTCGACTTTATTCTTGTAATATTTCAACTTCATTCTCGTAATATTTCAACTTCATTCTCGTAATATTTCATCTTAAATCTCGTAATATTTCAACTTTATTCTCGCAATAGTTCATATTTTAATATTTATAATATATTTTAAAATGTAATTTATTCCTGTGCTGAAAAGCTGAATTTTCAGCATTATTACTCCAGTCTTTATTATCACATGATCTGTCAGAAATCATTCTAATATTATGAATCACTCATATTATTAGTGTTGGAATCAGTTTTGCTGCTTAATATTTTTGTGGAAACCATGTTTGTTTAAATATAATGGTGTTAATGTCACTTTTGATTTAATTTAATGCATCCTTGCTAAACATCTTACTGCCTTCTAAGCCTTTGATTGGTAGTATATGGTAGTATTTTTCTACTGGAATACATAGCTAATGTTGAATGGATGTTAAAAGACAGGTGCTAACAGAGCCTAGATAACTATCCAAACTCTACCCCTTGGAGCTGAGCAGGGATTGTGGGATTGACAGCAGTGTGGAGTATAACGTGAGAGCCTCAAAAATGATTTATTCTTTATACCTTAATGCAAATAATAAGCAGCTGGCACGCCATGGCTGTGAGGATGTCAAAACGTCTCAAGATTTACCAGTTGTGCTGTAGCTGTATTTAAGCCCGATTTCAAATTTCTGCGCTTTATTTATTGCTCAAATATGGCTGGATTTTGGAAGTGTCACTCATTCACAATTACAGCAGTTGCAAAAATGTGCATAAGTGTATGTTTGCTGATTCAATTAACTCTGCATTGATAACAAGCATTAACCATGTTGAAGGCAACCAAATGTGGCATATCTGTGATGTTTTGGCCAGTGTTTCCTTTTTAACCAGTGACCTCCATTGGCAGTATGCTGAGTAAATGTGCAAACAATGAAGCTCATGTAATCCTGACACAGATGAATGTGACAGTTGACTAGAAACATCTACTAGTGACCAGCAGCAACTGGTTAGCCGTTAGTAGCTCATTGTGGGTGGGTTTATTTTTGTTGGATTATGCATGGTCCTTGTCCACTTGTTCAGGTTCCAGTCTGATTTTTCATTGTTTGGATTGAGATGATGTTGGATTCCAAGAAAAGAACCAAACCTGTTTGTCTGAATCTATGTGTTTAGCCTTGGTTGAGTTGGTTAGTTGGTCATAAGAAGGTTTGTTGCATGTTTCTCAGCCTGTTTAGTCGATTCCTTTGGTGCATTTGATGCCTGTGAAGTGAGTAACTGCAGTAGAATGAGTGAGCATCAGATCAATGGCTCATTCTGTCTGTCAGAAGTGTGTTTCTCCTCGAATTTTTCATCCTCTATTCTCTTTGCTGTATAAATGTGCATTGGTGGACATGCATGCATTAGTGTGGCCTACTGGTTGCATGTGAATGTGTAAGTGTGTGGTGATGTGTGAGAGCCTCATTAAAAAGCAGAAAGTCATAGTTTTAATGAGTGCTGTCCTTCAGCAGGGCCCAAGTCTCTATGTGAATAACGAGAGGTGAATGAGAGCAGAGAGAATGTGTTAAATGGCAGATTTTCACTGGCGCATCCCACCGCCACACGCCTTTCAAATGCTAACTCGCACCCGCTCAATCCTGATAGTATCTTTGGGAGCATTATAATCCAAATAAACAATATCAGATTGCAATCTCTATTCTCATATGCCCACATCCGGCTCCTGAGAGCACAAAGAACTCTGAATGTTTTGCACAAGTTATATAATGTATGTATTTTTGGGAAGGAAGGGGTCTTTGAAGTTTTTTTAACTTTATTATCAGAAGGACTCTGAATGGTCCTCTTATAAGAGATCCCATTCCTAATGCATCTTTTTTATATAATGAAGCAACCTGGTCTCATAAAAATAAGCATGTTTTGTGTAACACCGTTTTTACGTGTCTTACTGCATGTTTCACCACAGTTTCAAAAAGAAATGTTCACTGAGTGGTGCTAAAAACAGGTTCAATATGTGAACCCCGGCACATTTTTATTACATTGATATAAGTTTGCTTTGCAGCGGTTTAGAATTGGAATATCTGTGGACTGTTGCTAAATTTAAAGCTCTATCATGTTGGAAATACACCAAATCCAACCCTACACCTACCTGGTAGTGTTAACAAATGCAAAACTGATATAAAAACACATTTGTTGATGCACCTCTCACGTACATCTCTGTACTCCGTGAGCTACAGAGCAAACCCACCATCTATAAAACCCATAGACGTGAAGCTGGATATGTGTGATGATAACGTTCAAAAGTCTCCTAGCATACAGTATCAATATTGTTTCAAAGTCCTAACATGATATTCTTCATGTTTATTTTTCATTCTTTGCTGTATTAGCATAAACTCTAAATGTGTGTAAAAAAGGAATAAAAGATGTCATTGCGTTACTGCCTCTAGTGTTCATTTCTTTTGGAAACTGTTGTGATATGTACTTGTTGGTACGTATTTCATGCCTTGCTAAAAAGTGTGCTTAGGTACATTAATGCCATGAGACCAGGTAGTAATAAAATGTGTGTAAATATAGAAGATTTTCTCTTTCATTCTAAATTCAAAATTATACTCTTATAAATAATATAAATAGTTATGCAAGCCTTCATTCTAAGATGATCTGATGTCTCGTTGTAGACTTCGAAGTCCCTAGAAGAGACATGTGAGATTAATTGGCACTTTTCAGGAGGAAAATTTGCTCTCCAATGGCTATTTGAGAAGTCGTTAGATATTATAAAAGGCTGTGATGTGTAAAATATCCCAATTCACCTTAAAATTACACATGGACATATTTAACAATTAATCGAAACATAATTTTTTTGCCTTCATTTGAGTATAAAAAGTGTGCTTAAATCCTCCATTGATGTCTATATTCAAGTTCTTTATTCATGTTTTGCAGAGCTGCCTTTGGCAGTGATTAACAGCTGCGAGACTTACTCTAAGTAGGTTGCATGTCTTCTGGATTTGCAGAACTGGATTTGGTCAGTTATTCCTGTGTCCTTCATGCAGATGCTTAGCGGATCATCTCTGAACTGTAATCTTCAGGTCTCTGAACACATTTCTGTAAGGTTTAAATCTTGGATTTGAACTGTGCTGATTAGTGATGTCTAGAAAAATGTCCTCGCAGCAAGTATTGGTCATTGTCTTAGTCTAAGTCTGGTGTTTTTTTTTACCCCCATTGCAGATTTCCTCTTTTAGATGATCAGATCTCTCTGTTCTAGCTCTTAAAAAGCTTCCTGCTCCATGCACCTGCTTGATTTTTGAAAGCCAAAGGGAGAGATGTTTCTCTCATCAGATCTAGGAAGGTTTTTCTAAAGTCTAAATTCTGAAGCTGCCAGTTGGCTAATACTAGGTTCTGGCACGGGTTTAGTAAACAGGAGTGGCCAGGGTCCTCATTATATTTTTTGTATGGAAAACCAGTCTTTGGGGTTTTAAACGTCTTTCATTCTTTTCAATTATGATCTACACACTGCTTTTGGAAACCTCCAACATTTTGACATTGTATACATTTTGACTGCATGCATGCCCAGTCAAGTGAACTACGGATGTCTTGTGCTCTTTACTTTTATAGGCTACTTTTTAGAAGCTAGTTAGAAGCATTCATTTTAGTTCTAGTTAATTCTAAAAGTGTCCCTTTCTCAAATGTGTGTCTCTAAAAAGTGCAAGTTAAAAAGGTTTGAATCGTTTCTGTAAGGGTTGTGAAGGTTTGCAAATCCCACACCTTGCATTAATGTCGCATCTGACGTTCATCGCTGGCCGTGTTCACTGCAGGGAGAGAGGAGAGGAAATACCCTAAAAAGAGAAAGGAAAAAAATCATATGTAGAGAAGAGCACATGTCTCTGGAGGGATTCGGTTAAGGATTTCAAAGTGTGACAAAAGCCCTTTTCCCTGACGTTAATCGCAGAGGGACACCTGTGATGTACTTACACATGGCACAGACTACAGGGACCTCACCGCTGGGAGAGAAATGGTTACGCTTTACAGTAGATTACAGGTGAAAGTTTTGACTGTACGCTGGTTGTGTGCACTCCTCATCTCAGGTAAAAGGATGACTAAGGATGCTAACCTGCTCGTATCTCTCGTGTGAAAATCAAATCATTTCCCAGAGAAATGACGTTCAGGCCTTCAGCTTTTCCTTTTTCATGTATTGGTTTTGCTTAAAGGAAGAGCTCCCTCAAAAATGAAAATTCTGTCATTTTCTCACCCTTCCACTGCTCCGAACCCTCGTGAATTTCTTTCTTCTGGGAAACACAAAAGAAGACATATTGTGTAATATGTAGACTATTATTTTTGATAATGGGGACTGGGACCGTTTAGCTCCACCAAACGATAAAAAGCCACACAAAAGCAGTCCATGTGTGACTCATGTGCCTTTGTGTGAAAATTAAGTCATTGCTAGGTAGCTTTAAGTAGTTCTCAATTCTCATGCGTCAAGATTCCATGTTTGCATTAATATGACCCAAATATATTAGTGTTGTTAAACTTCTTTGCATGCCATATTTAAATTTAAGGACTATAGCCACCACTGAGAGGATTTTCAGTAAATAACTTCGGCCTGCTCCTCAAACAAAGATGGCTTGTGAAGATTTGTAATATATTGCAGTACTTTTATGATGCTTTTTCATCATTTATCTAGCTTGCCAATCCACATCATGAAAAAGAACACTCTTGACATTCTGCAATATTTCTCCGATTGTGTTCCACAGAAGAAATAAAATCGCACAGGTTTGGAAAGACACAAGGGTGACAGAATTTTCATTTCGGGTGAGTGTTCCCTTTATTGGTTTCATATCGACTGCCAATCCCGCTCTCAAAGATGTCTGGCATGAGGTAGTTTATTCACATTGATTAACAAGCTGAGCTGTGTGCTGCTCAAATACATGCAATTTGCCTTTTAAAGCAGAACTTGATCTGGTGTCTCTGCTTCAACAGCTGAGAAAGGAGCCAATCACCAAAGTCTGATCTGGAGATCTGTATTCAGCAACATCTGCATGCAGTTGAAAGATATTTGGTGGCTTCATCGCCTGAGCTCTATATAATCTTTTGGAGCCGTATAGAAGTAGTTGTTGCTGTTTGGCAAGCATGAGTAATATTAGAGCAGTTATCAACAAATATCATCCTTTTCCTATATTAAGACTCACAGCTCATTCCTTTCAATTACTTAAACTTGAGCTTGAAATTCTACGCCACGTTATTCTTGAGGACAGAAATGAGCAGTTTGTGGAATTGAAATGTGTTTTCTAGAGTTTTAGGCATTGTTATCTGTGCCATCTTTATCTTTTTCTATTTTGGTGGGTGTCTCAGAGGCCTAAGGTCGAACACTAGACAAAATACTTGATCCCATAATTTGTTCTCTTGTGGCCTTGATTTTTGGATTCATTCCCTCTATTCAGTACAGTGTGGCCATGTTCTGATTTGTTCGTTAGATTTAATAAATCATTGCCACATTGTTTGTTGACTCATTTTAATTGAACAAAAATATGGAAATGAATTAACAAACATTGGCATGTAGTGTACATGTAGGGGGAACAAATTCTATAATTGCGACTACATTTGCTGATAATAGTGTAACAGAATTGAAAATTTTATTCAATTTTTTCTAAAAACTCCACTTGCTGACATTAATGCTATGACAGTAATGAAAACATGATTAAAAGAGCTTTAATGTGATATCAGTAATAAATTCTGTTTTCTTTTGATATTGTGGTAACAGAGTTGACGTTCTACAAAATAACTCTTGGTAAAGATTAAAATATTTTCTCAGAGAGAGCACAGATACTTTTCAGAGCTTCACATCTTATCAGTGAGTGAACGTGACATCATTTCCTGTAGCTTACACAAATTTAAAGACAAAATATGGTTTGGTAACAGAGTTGATGCAAGATTTATGGACATTTTTCTGAGAAAAAAAAAATAATTTAAAATAATTTAATGTTGTAGAATTAAGTAAGTAACTATTTACGGCTTTTCCAAATAAAATAAATAAAATGTTGGCAAAAGAAAAGTACTATAAAATATTTTGATTGCACATTGATACATGATGGAAAAAATCATGATCTATTTAAGAAAAAAAATATTATATTGTTATAGACTGTAATATCTTGTAATTTAATTCATAACAATTAGTAAATAACAATAATAGTAAATAATTTAAAATAATTAAAAAATATATCATCATTTGGGAAAAAAAGTATATATAAATATAATAAATAATGTCATATATAAATACGTCTAAAAAAATGAATTTATTTTTGCGGGGACACCAGACATATACAGTATATATACACACACATTGTATAGATATTTTTTCCCTGCACATCATGTGTGGGCCGCTGTAGTTTTGTGATATAGACTGTTTAATGAAAGTTGCTCATATTGGATTTTAAACCAATTAAGTGTCAGTTTTAGCAGTGTCCCGTGTGATTTGGTGATTGTACTTGTTCGTGATGCTCTAGTAATCAGGCTCTTGGTCCCAGATCTCCTGTTGACAGATGGCATGCATGGCTCAGTATGGACGCAGAGCACAGTGACAGCTGTAATACACACCTTACGGTCCACCTGGCCTTCCTCTGTGGATGTGTTTAAAACACAGAGTAGCATTCTCAGCACATTTACCTTACATAGGCCCTAATGGGATTTTTGAGTTTTCAGTGCCAAATAATATAGGAAGGTGACTATGATTTTTTATTATGATTAACCGCAATAAAATCAAGATCGCATTATAGATTTCATATTGTGCCAAATCAGCCTAACGGGGTTACAGCTTGTGATTCTCAAATCAGAATGACTTCCATTAAATAAATATGCAGCATCAATGTGTTTTTGCGAGCGAAGGGCAGCTCTAATGTCTTTTACACGCGAGCAGCTTATGATCCAGTGTTCTCAGTGTCTCAGTTTGAGGTAAGTTCTGCTCCCACACAAACTCATGCATCTTCTGCATCTGCTCTGAGTTTGTTCGCTTTTAATGTGCGTTTAGGAACATCTTTCAGAACACAAATGAAGATTTTTGATGATATCAGAGAGCTTCATAGACAGCAACACAACTGAAATGATCCCAGATCTAGAAACATTGTAATTATCCATCATTTTTGGCCAAATGATGCATTCTTACTAGAACTTTTTATTTATTTACTTGATTGCATTTTAAATTGCAATCACAATTTTTATTATAAATCTCTAAAAATTAGATTTCCCCTCCGAAATCTTGCAGGCATTGGCCTGTGACTGATTTTTATCCACCAGGTTTTAATTAAGATGTGAGTTTTGAGGCATGATATTATTGCATTCGTTTCATTTCCCCCACATTTGATTGCATTAGCAGAGAAGAAAAATGGGGGAAAGTTTAATTCTGATCAAACACCGATTTCCTTTCCTTTCTCTTCTGGACATTTATTAAGAAAGTCAATACAGTATGATTTATTTAGTTTCATTTGGCTTTACTGTCTTACAGTAAATAGCAGCACAGTTTAAACAAAACCTCCTGGAAACTAGTGCCAGGTATCTGTATGCTGTGTTCCAGACCGATATGTGATGTTATTGAGGCGAGACGGCATCATCCGAGCTTGAGACAGACTGGTGTCTGACTGCAGCTGTCCGATCTAATGCTCGTCTTGGACTCGCTGCTCGGGATCTGATTATTTTTGGGTTAGCAGTATTAGCATTGAGTTATGAGCATATTAGCCCCACGTCGGCTGCCCTGCTGCTTAATAAAGGCCATTAATTGAGAGCCGCTTTTGTTTGGACGAGATTAGCCGTTCACCTCAGCCACCACAAACAAGAGCCTGCTTTCCATATCATTCTCTTTCTTTCTTTTTCTGTCACGCGGTACTTAAATAGAGGTGATGAATGCATTTTTAACACCACAGCAGGCTTGCAGCAGTAATGCACGGTCATAAATATGCTTTTAAGTCACAGCCGTTCAACGGTGTCACTTCACGAGGACGCTCTTTGTCTTTCACACTTTCTGTTTGATCATCTAGCTTCTCTTTCTTACGCTGTCATCGCTACGTCGACACGTCTCTCTTTCAGCGTTTCAGAAGGCATCTTGGCCCCTCTTCTGGCACACACGTTTGCTCGGCACGACGCTGCCATCCATCACGGAGGAGATGGAGATGGGGGGCTTCGTTTGCGGAGGCGTCTCACGTTCTTCCGATGCTATTTTTAGCTCATTCAAACCCAACCTGCGCTAGCATGTCTGCCGCGGACTCTCCCAGCCTGTCTGGACACGGCGCACACTCACATTCACACAAATGAGAGCTGGGTTTTAGGAGCTTGTTATTCAGGTGTGTCCTGCATTCATCTGAGCAGGTGAAGGGAGCCGTCCCCAGTGGACTCTGGGATTGATGTGCATATGGCACCGAGAGCAGACCTCGACTGAGATCTATGCTGCTCAGGGCATTTGCACTTTCTTTTGTTCTTTAAGCCGAGTTAAAGCTTTCTTTTCCCTCTGAAGCTGTGAAAACAGGAATGATTTAAAAACATGCCTATAGTTTACCTATATATATATATGTATGTGTGCGCGTGTGTGCGTATAAATATATATATATATATATATATATATATATATATATATATATATATTAACGCTGTCAAACGATTGATCACGGGTGTATTGTATATTAGAGTATATGTGTGTCTACTGTGTATATTTATGTATATTATTAT
>JAUCNO010000318.1:3269104-3300922 GCA_032353835.1 Enteromius viviparus | reverse complement strand
CCTCCCAGAAGGCCGGTAGTAAGGAAGCTTGGCCAGACTAAGCTCCTATGAGCTTTAAAGTCACGGAAGCCAGGCTAATGCACTACAACTAAATCATAATGAAGTTTAAAAAAATTTAATATACTTAGACATACATTTTCATTGTTGTTCATTAAAGATTTTCCTGGCTCCCCGGTTGGACCTGGTGGACCCTGTTTAGCAATGAGG
Source organism: Enteromius viviparus (assembly GCA_032353835.1). Taxonomy (NCBI): domain Eukaryota; kingdom Metazoa; phylum Chordata; class Actinopteri; order Cypriniformes; family Cyprinidae; genus Enteromius; species Enteromius viviparus. Next base: position 3,300,715 of record JAUCNO010000318.1, on the reverse strand, counting down.
AAACAATGCATAATTTATATTATTATTTCTGATATCAGCTATTTACATCTGTTAAACAAATCTGGTGACTTGTTTGCATTATTTTCTCTGTCGGTGACACATAGCCTCTACTCACCCTTGGTCCAGATGGGCCTTCCTGGCCTGCATCACCCTACAAGACATAAACATTTTCTTGAAGGACATATTTAAAATATTATAATCGTACAAGGTCATGTATTGCTGCAATAAATCATCTCTAATATTTTTATTTTAAAAAAAGTCAATTGCTTACCTTTATGCCGTTATCACCTTTTTCACCCTATGAAAAGATACGCCATAATGAAAGTCGAAATTAAATTTGGACTACAGCAAGGGGTTATTTTGTGAGACTGCACATGTCACACCACATCAAGAAAGAAATACAGCAGTGGATATAAGGTGGAGACTAAGGGGTAGGTACCTTGGGTCCAGCTAGTCCGGGTTGTCCCGAGGCACCTGGTTCTCCTTTAATGCCAGCTCCTGCAGCACTAGGCTCGCCTTTCTCTCCCTAGAAAAAAATAACAGTATACGAGTTAACATTCAAAGATTCAAGATGTATCTCTATATAACAAAGACATATAAAACATTCTAGTGTGCGCATCTTGTTCCCATTTCCTTTTGAAACATTACAGTTGACGTCTTTAATTCACCACAGCTGCGGTACTTAAACACAGCGAGTGAGAATAAAGGTGTGGTCATTGAAATACAACAAATATGGGCCGGTAGAATATGAGGTCACCTTCTAGGGCTTCTGTTTTGCAGAAACACTAATTAAATCATAACAATGAACACATTAAAGAGTGACTTCTTCCATTGCCTGCAGCACTGCAAACCATGCAGATTTAATGCTCGCTGAAAATAAATGGAACACAAAGTCTAGTGAAACCGCAACGTAATAATGCCACGTTGTTGAGCTACAGTAGACAAAATAATTTCTGGAAAAGACACGAAACAGATACATTTTGACACCAAAAACAAATAGAATTGAATGCAGACAGGTCACCACTTCACAGAAGTCTTTCAGACATGCATGCGTAATTTAAGTCAAATCAATGCAATTCAACAAAAAATGGAAATGTTTATTTTTATTCAGCCTCTTTTTATTCTAAACCTTTTATTTTTTGTGCGGAACACTGAAGTGTTAAATTAGTAATGTTGCCTTTGAAACTAAAAAAATTGAATACATTCATAATAAATAGAAATATAGTTAAATAATGAATAAAAATAACAAAAGCACATTAACTAAAACTTAAATAAAAATTTACAGTAAAACACGATATTAGTAAATAATATAATGTTGCATAAATAATACTAAAATAACACTTCAGTTGGTTAAAAAAGGTGCATGATTTGTATTTTCTCACTTTGATGCTTGAAAATATCAAAGAATGGTAACACTTTATTTTGATAGTCCACATTAGACATACTACTGTAAGTAACTTTGCAGCTACATGTGAACTAGCAGTTGGTGGAGTATTAGTAGACTGTCTGCTTAATATCTTTTAATACATTATTTTGGTGGATACACAACATACAACATACTGACTTTGCTAATATATGTCAGCTAAATCTACTAACTCTAAACCTACAGTCTACTCTGAGCGTTAGTAGACATGTAGTTGCAAATTAATGAGCATTAGTTGACATGTACAGTAATTACAAAGTTACTTACAGTAGAGTGAAGTGGACTATCAAAACAAAGTAGTGCCACAAATTCTTCAAAAATGAATCCCAGTATTGCACGGAAGAAAGCCATACGTGTTTGAAATTGCAAAAGGGTAAGTAAACTTCAACCTCAGTATTCAACAACACATCTTAAATAACTTCCTGACGGTTTTAGCTCAGTATCAGAACAAGCACTTATGCGAGAAACAGCCACATAAGGCTGTACCTTGTAGCCGCGTTTTCCAGGGATACCAGAAGCACCTGCCTGACCCTTCACAGGGACGAAAACATCTTCATTACCTCAAGAACAATCAGCAAAATGTGTTCAAGACACAACCACACCAAACCAGGCCTTTACCTTTCGTCCAGGGACACCTGGGAAACCAGGCTCTCCCTGAAGGTTGCGAGGCATCAAGATTAGGAAAGCAAAAAGAGAGAAAAGACAACAGTGAGAACAGACCTAAACACGTCCTCTAAACCCTGACCTTTGAAAATCAACAACAGATCAGCATTATATATTTGGGCTCAAAAAATCATTCGTAATTTCAACTGAAGATTACTCTTTGTAAGCATTTAGTCGATCAGATGTCATAATTTCTACTGAAGTGATTAGACAGCACGCGCTGGTATCAATATTTAGATTGGTATGTCAAAGTTTTTGCTCTGCAGGCACGCAAATAGCTGATCACTAGCAGTGCCTCAATGAGCCGGCCCACAGTTGCATTGTTATTAATAGTATAGAGCACATGACAACTATTTAATTCATGTCTGTTATCTCAGACTAATGAGCAGACATGAAGGCAGTGATCTACAGACACAGCTGTGGCTGAATGCGGACACTCGACCCTTCGAGGTCGAGGGCTGCTGGGGTTCTGACTACTAGTGGCACCATCCGTCTTTCTCCTGCCATCTCATTCCTCGAGTCTCAGACGCCACTTTTCAGTGTCAGAAGGTGAGACGCTTATATGTGAGGTGCCTGTATAATGAGCAATTAATCACACTCTGGTGTGAAAGCAGCTTTAACATTCAGTCATAACAGATAAGACTAAGCGTTCTAGCAGTGGAATGCTTCTGGAACAGCATGCAGGGTTCTGGGAAAAAAGGATAGCTCATTATAAATAAACGGGGACGGATAGAGGCCGCAGTAGAAGTGAAATACCTTCACTCCTTGTTTCCCAGGCATTCCAGGCATCCCTAGCTCACCCTGCAAAATCAGCATTAATAATTACTCATCTTTTTAATACTTAAACGGTCACACTCACAACTTAACGCGAGCAAAAGACCATTGAGAGACTTTCACTTCAGCAGATTGTTAGACATGATGACAAACGAGTATTTCTCAGCACATCTGCTCAGCGCTGAACTGCATGTTGAGCTTTAGATGTTAGATTCTTAAAGCTACAGTTCACCTGAAATTCTAATTCTGTCTTTGTTTAATCATCCTCGAGTTGTTTCAAAGTTGTATGACTTTTTTTTTTAATTTGTTAAAGAAATTTTGGAAGAAAGTTGGTAATCAAACTGTTTTGGTTTTGGTAAATCAAAAACTATATATATTTATATATTAGGGTTGGGTCGATAGACAATGCCATCATCCATTGCCGATGGCTGATAGACATCACGATGCTGAGCAAGCATTGCGATCCTCCGCCCTGCCACAGCAGCAGCAACCAGCTCGCGAAAAACACACTTAATCTATGGCGGCAAATCTATGCCATTAATAAGCGAGTGCACCACTGATGCTGGAGAGCGCGGTTAATCAATTCCACGACAGGAAAACAGATGTACATTGGAAGAAACGGAGCCGCGAGATCATATCAAACCCTGATATGATGTGTCATCCGCGCACTATTCAAGCACTCGCTTTATGTGTCATCCGCGCACAATTCAAGCACTCGCGCGCATTCAGTCCTGCGCTCAATCCTCTCTCACCTGCTGGTGCGAACTCTTTTGTCAGTTGTGGGGCGGGGCTTGGTGTTTTAGTTATAACTAGCCCCACGCCACCTATGGCGACTACGATACCATTGTCCATCGCGATGTTTCACATTAGACATCGTACGATGCCAAATGGTCGACATCGCCCAACTCTATTTCATAAAACATAAAACAGCTTGGGACTCATTTTAAAAATGACTTGCTTTAATGAAACATAGTCAACTCTTTCTTTTGAGAGACAATAACTTTATTTATCGTTCACTGTCGACGTCACAACTTTGCAGATAGTTTATGTTCACATACAGCTACATGACACACCACATGAATGATCATATTTGAAATAGGGGTATTTTAATGAAAGAAGTGGACTAGTGAACAGTGACTTTCTAGCACAGCTGGCATATGTATTCAAGGGGTATTAATTTTACAGTGTACTTTTGTGGTGACTTACACATTTGTGGGTGAATTATTCCTTAAAGCCGAAGTGTGTTATTAGTTTTGATGTTTGTTTGTTTTTTACACTGAAATGATGATGCTAATTTTTTTATAATATTGAAGGAAATCTGATTCACATTTGTCAGTAAGACAATATAAGAATAAGATGTTATATGAAGGTTAATAATAAATAATAAAGGTGAATAAAGGTTAATTGTTATTATAATAGTAAGTATATGTAACAAGTGTAACAGGGACTCCTTAGAATAAAGTATTATCTATTTTATTTCTGCCTAAATGTGTCCAAATGTTTCAAAAGTCTCTTGTTGTTTTGTCTCTTATACCGATCGACTGGTTTGCATAGTGTTTTGACTGAATGTGCAGTGTGTTGATTCACAGCAGGTTCTCTGTTAGATTACTGTGATCCTGAGCACAGCTGTAATGTAGATGTGCAGATGTTTTAACAGCTCACAGTTATGATTACAGCAGTTCACACTCAAACAGAGTCTGTCTCGCGCCACTTCACAGATTCAGGAAACATGAGAGTCACTGAAGAATGTTAGCATGTGCTCTTTAATGAAGACTACAATTGTGACGTCCATAGCGATGTAAACCTAATCAATGTTGTGTTTTTGGTTTTGACAGTTTCGCTACAAGAGAAGAGTGTATACACAGACACACCTGGATGAAAAACAGCTGTCGAAGCTCCACACTAAGGTAAGACAGGAGTGTTAGCCTCGTCCTGTACCCACAATGCATCTGACTGATCTGACATTTAAGTAGCACAGTGGCTACTTAAGTTCCTCGATGTTATGATTCAGGTTTACATTAAGTTGATGAAACATGACACCTGTTACTTTTCTCAGCGATGGACCAATCAGAGATTACATAATTTATTCTTCAGAGTGGAATCATTCTGATTGATTAAAATAATGTTTTACATTTGTTTTGTTGTTGTACAAGTGTCTCGAATTAGACTTCATCAATGTCATTATTCAGGTTTACATTAAGATGATGTCACATGGTATCTCTTACTTGGCAATGGACCGATCAGGGGTCTCTGTTGCAAATTTCTTCACAAAAAAATCATTCTAATTACTGTTTTTTAAATTATTATTAATATTATTTCATTAGTATCATTAGTTACTCATCCTCATGTAGTTCCAAACACGCAAGACATTCATTCATCTTCATAACACAAATATTGATATTTTTGATGAAATCCATGAGCTTTCTGATCCTTCATAGACAGCAACACAACTAATACAGTTCATTCAAGGCCCAGAAATGTAGTGAGGACATCATTAAAATAGTCCATGTAACATCAGTTCTTCAATCTCAAGGATCCTTGAAATAAAAATAGCTTTATTAAAAAATTAATTTCTTCCATGTTCTCGGAGTTCATCAAAAATATCTTAATTAAGGTCTTACAGGTTTGGAACAGCATGAAGGTGACTAATTAATGACAGAATTTTAATTTGTGGGAGAGCTATCCCTTCAAGGGGATGTCATACTTGTTACTTTTCTCAGCGCTGAACCAGTCAGAGATTCATTGATTCATTTAAATAAAATTTTACAGTGATTGCCGTGTCAAATACTTTTTTTTCCTGAAAAGGAAATCATTGTAATCAGTAGAGATGAATATGCTTTTTTAGACATCCTGAGATGAAAACGGCAACCCTGCTGTAGTAGGTTTTCTAAGCCACCCATAGCGTCCTGCAGAGGAAGTCTGTGCCTTGTAGAAAGCGGTTATTAACTATAGTCACATCTGCTGCCTAATGGTTCCTGGAATGTTGAAGATGTTGAGGTGCCATTGAGCTGTTTAGATTGATGATGATGATGACTACGGTAATCATGAGAAGCATGAAGCTCTGGAAGCATTTACATGACCGTAACCTACCCTACTCTTCACAGATCAACAACACTTCTCATAAACACACACCGCGATGCGCAGCAATTACCAGCCAGTCCAATCAACTCCCCTCTCATCATGTTAATGCTGCTGTTTTTGGCCCATCTGGCCTCCACGAACGAGATCTCCTCTCATCTCTCCTGGAGAGTCAGAGTTATGGCCTAAATCAAAACGAGCCATTAGTGCAATAAATGGAAATCAATGTTGGCTTCGTACCAATTTCGGCATCATCATGTCAGTTTGAATCCTCTGTTCCATTCAATTAGACGAGAGCCTTTCTTTAGATGACGGTGATAATACCACATGTCTGACAGCGTTACCCTGTGTGACTGTATTACTGCTGTGAATGAAATGAAAAGTCATAATTAATGAATAATCCACACTAGTGCTTATTAAAGGGTTAGTTCCACCTAAAATTTTTATTCTGTCAGCATTTGTTCACAGTTATGTCATTCCAATGATTTTTTATTATTATTCACTGGAATACAAGTGGACATTTTTAGCAGAATATTCACAAGATCTTTAGTATATAATGAAAGTTGACTTATAGACACTGTGGGCACAACTGTTCAGATTAGCTTGAATAATATGAGTTTCCAATTCTTTTAGAATTTTGTCTTGAATATTAGTTTGCACATTTTTTTGCTCCCAAGCCCCAGAAATGAGAAATAAGTATTATGAAAGTACCATTAAAATGAACAAACCAGAATTGTTAGTTACTCATAATCTTAAAAACCTTTCTTTAAAGCTTGGTTTGGATACAGATTTAGCAAGTTAATTCATTTGCATGGTTTATTTTAAGGAACTTTCTGTCTTGTAAACAAAGTCGTTCCCTTTCGGTCAGTCCCTATGACGTTACATCAATGACTGACTTCATGAGGTCCTGCCTGGGAGACCAATCGATTCTGACTTTTGGGGAAAACGCCAATGGTAATTGGCTAGTGGATTTTGCATGCAAAGCCACTTCCGCCGACAAAGTCCGCTTTCTTGCTGCACCCATTTCCCAGGCCGGCCTCATTAGCGACACTGTTGAGAACTTCGCTCAGCAGTTCTCGGCGGTCCAGAAGCAGATGGAGACCAAGGTGGGCCGAGGAGGCCCCCTGGTGGCTTCAACATCAGCTCTGCCCACTGCACCTCCGAAGGAGGTAACACCTCAGCAGGGGCGTAGAGCTAGCCGTTGTAAGGGGCACAGCCTGTTCCAAACCCGACCGCAAAGCGGCCCTGAGACGAGCTGTCTAGAGATGAGGAGAACTGTTCTTCGGGGGACCTTAACATCTGCCCCCCCAGCCTCAGGGGAGGGCCAAGAGCACCCATTCACAAAAAGAGCAATTTTTACTCGCCATGTTCAGGTTTTGAGTGACGCCCCGCTTCCTCACTTTCAGGTTAATAGTGCCACATAGAGGTGCGAGAAGGCTGTTTCTTGGTCACACTCACCTCCATGGTCAGTGAATCGTGCCTTGCATTTGGTTTGGCCTACTCTCACATTTTCCTGAGACCCAGACCTGATTTTGTTCCCATCACACCCTTTCAGGATCAGGTGGTGAACTTGCAAGCACTGCCTGCGTAGGAGGCAGACCCAACCTTTGACTTGCTGTGTCCCCTTCGCGCTCTGCACCTGTACGTGGAACACACTATGAGTTTCAGGAACTCCGATCAGCTCTTTGTTTGTTTTGGAGGGCAGCAGAAGGGGATTGCTATCTCCAAGCAGAGGTTGGCCCATTAGGTGGTTGATGCCATCACCTCGGCCTACCAGGCATAAAGCCGTGCACCAACGCCCAGGTGGAGGTCAGAGTCGATTGGTCTCCCAGGCATGACCCCATGACATCATTCAGTGACATAACTGTAACGTCTCTGTTCCCTCCTTCAGGGAACGATGGATACATACGTAACCAAGACGTTTTAATAGTAAGATTGAGACACCCTGAAACGTTGTCTAGTTGGTGTGAACATTTATTGAAGATCAAGGTAAATTGTACTTAATTTGTCATCTTCTGTTGCTTCCAAAAAGCAGTATATTTGAAAAAAAAGAAAAGAAATTTCAACAAAATAATAAAACTTATTCATCTTATTCAAAAGTTTTCACCCCGTGCTCTTAATGCATCTTGTCTTCTGTAGCATCTCTGAATGTTTGAACCTTTTTTAATGGTGGTGTTTGAGTCTCTAAACTGTCCTCAGTGTAAAAAGATGGATCTCAAAATCATACAGTCACCATTGGAAAGGATTCAAATATGCAAAAGGGAAACTGAAAAATTTGCAGGACATGGAGGATTTTTCTGAAGAACAGTGCTCAGTTTAACTGTTCAGAACAAACCAGAGACTCATGAATAGTTTTGGGGGTAATGCATGACAAGTAACGCAAGTTTTTTCCAAGTAACTAGTAAAGTAACGCATAGGCATAAAGTAAAGCACAAGAATAGTCTAAAGGGGAAGCACAGGTTGGTCAGTCGACATACAATATCCAAGGGTAAGACAAGAATCCAAAATACAAGGCCGTGGTCTGTACACGAGCAGACAAAAAACACAAGGCAAGACAAAGAAAACACAAGGGAAACGCTTTACATGAGGAAACCTCAATGCTTGATGGAGACTGGAACACAAACGACTCTTTACAGTGCCCCTATTATGCCATTTTAAAGGTTGCTAATATTGTTTTAAGAGTCTCTTAAAATAAGTTTACATGTATGCAAGGTCAAAAAACACGTTACCCCATTTCTAAATGATTGGTAAACAACTTGTGTGAAGCAGTTGGAACAATCAGTCTGTCTAAACCCCTCCCTCCAGTGAGCCCTCACTGCTGTGATTGGTCAGATGGCGCAGTCCTTTATGATTGTTCTACCGCCGTCTTTCTGACATTACTAGGGATACTTTCAGAGAGCATACATCAACTAGTTAGCACAGACTACCGTGGAAAGTGCTCGCAATTTGCTTTTGTAAGTGAATCTAGCACACCTCCACGTTGTGAACTTCGACACTGTATAATGCATAACACTGCGTTAAACATCGTTTACCATTACTTAAACTAGATAGACATGTGAGGGTTGTTACACACAACCTAACGTACACAAATATGTCTTTTGAATGATCGCTAGAACATACAATCATCAATTATTAATCATACTTACAGGTAGAAGTTCAGAGGGGCAAGCCGGTCCAAATAAACTGGGCACTGATCCATCTTTTAAGACCAAGCGTTTGGTGAATATCGTGTTGTAACGTTACTCCAAGATTGGAAAAGCAGTACAATGAGGCGAACACAACAAAAGACTGTACTGCTGAGGTGTTGCTGAAAAAAATTAATGTTAACCACTCATTATTTGTAGATTAATCTTTCAGAAGGGCATATAAAACAAATTTACTCTCACATTATGTAATCCATGTGGAAATTGTACTGTTTGGGGGTGGGGTAAGGTGTTTGTGATGTAGAACATGGGCGGACATTATGCAAATATGTTACTTGGTGATGTGGATCAGTAACAGAAAAAGATTTGAATTGCTGACGACTCGTTTAGGGGAATGTGAGCCGACTATCCTTTGATAGACAACTTTATTTATCGTGCACTGTCGACGTCACAACTTTGCAGATGGTTTATGTTCACATACAGCAACATGACACACTTCATGAAACACCATATTTGAAATTGCATAACAGGGGCACTTTAAATACACATAATAAACAAGGGGATGAGATGATAAGGGAGGAAGAGCTCATCAAAAACCATAGTGACAAACAAGGGGCGGAGACGAGGGTGTGTGTGTGTTTGATTTGTGCATCAGACATCACTATTTGTTTTTGGTTTTTAGTTGTTCACTAAATACAAAGTTGGCACACTGATATTTGAGGACTGTGTGTGAGAATTTGGAGCAGGCATATTTTTTGCCACTCTAGAAGTGGTGCCTACATTGATTTGTCGTCCAATTTGTCCAGGCCATTGTGGTTCACTGTTGCATTTCTGTCATTATGGTTTTTGTTGTTGTGAAATCGTGGGGAGTTTTGACAGCCCGTGCAATTTAGCTGCTGTACTGCGCCATCTCCTGCTCGCACAGGGGGCCGGTGAGGGGCGTAATCTGCTTATATACTGACATTGTTTAATTTGCTGTACTGACCTCTTCTGCTGGCTGCACACGCAGATAATCAAACATCTACAATTCACGTGCCTGCACATGCTCGCAATCCTACGCTCATAAGAGCTGTCAATGTGTGGCCTTGTGTGCACTGCTGTGTGTTCAGGTCAAGCATTAGCCTAGTTTTCAGTCATTCACTCTGTTTTCACTGAGCCAAGATGAAACCTAATGCACTGTGTGTGTGTTTAGTGAAGCCTGGAGGTCAGAGATGGTCGTATGACAGACGACAGAAAGACGTCTTTCTTTAGCAGAGACAAGAAGCCCTCAGTGCTGAAGCAGCTGATGTTAATGTGGAAATGAGAAGTTATCATTACATTTATGAGCTCATAAAGATGCGTACAGCTTGACCCCGACCAACCCCATCACAGTCTCACCTGAGCTGCATTACAGAGCTGGCAGGACACGCTGCAGGCCCAGCTGTGTGTGAGCAAGATCTGCTCTCCCGGGAACCAGGCCTCCTGATGCACACAAACACATTCTGTTTGTCTATCTATCTATCTATAGCTGTTGTTCTGTCTTTCGTTCTATCAGTTTGTTCTGTTTATCTGTCTGTCTGTGTTTCTATCATTCTGTCTGCCATTCTACTCATCTATCCATCCATCCCTCTCTATCCAATCTCTTGGCGCTTTATATTTTGATTCACTAAAGAGTCATTAGTTTGTAAACTCTACTGTGTGTGGTTTGTTGTTTGCAGCCTGTGAGAATCATAGAAAGAAGTGATTTCTTTTGCATTATTTGTTTTATTACACACCCTTCTTATCTGTATTTCTTTCATTCATATTTATTAGACTCATTGATAAGTTCCAGGGCTCACTCATCCACTGACTAATTTTTTACTGTCTGTATAAACCGAAGGGTGTTGTACTGGCGAGTGTGTTGAATGTTAAAATCAGATATCTGAACTGCTTCTCACTGACATTCACCCCATTCCTCTCAGTCAGTGTGTGTGTGTGTGATACTGAAGTCTCAGTATCCACCCTGAGCTAGTACAGGTTTGGAGCTGCTTGTTTGGAGAAACGTGTTCTGGTTGCTAACTCGTGTCAGCGTACAGGGCCAGTGTATATCTGTCTTGCACGTACACTCTTTCTTTTCTAGTTAAAAGTAAATGTGGCATGTTTGACTTGTGCTCTCTGCCTCACCTTTATCTGATTCAACCTCTCAATGTCTCTCTACACATCAATTCTTGATCTCCAGTCATCTTCTCTTTGACTTCCACCTTACTCTTCTGCTGCCACACCTGAGGAAGCTCATTACTGACAGTCAGCCTCCAGTGCAGAGCACCCGTCTGACTCATCCCTCCATCAAACAGACAGAGAGAGAGACAGATTAAATGAGCTGAAAGATGCAGTGAATGAGACAATCTCTTATATACTGTGTTTGTCCTCTTAGCCTAAAAGAGGCCCGGTTTGTGACACATACAGTAAAGCTTCGTTTTCTGAGCCAGTGCTTCTCATCTGGTGGATTGTGACCCAAGATTGTGTGTGCAAACTGCATGCTAAATGAAAGTAATTAAGTGTTGTATTCAACCAACCTTATTGTGATCAGTAAGGGTTATAAAGTAGTCCTATAACTTTTAAATAGGAGGTGAGAACACATTTGATACTAATGTCAAAGGATGCACATCCAATTAAAGTGGGTTCCTGCCCACTTTTTCAGAGTTACTGTAATAGCAATTGACTAAACTAACCAGATACAGGTTCACAACACTGCTCATTTGTATTTAAACCAAAAAAGTACTTAAAAATGTACAGAAAGGCAATTTTGTGAATTGAATCTCTTTACTAAGTGTAGCAAATGACATAATTGATTAAAAACTATACTTATGTATATGGAAAGAATATATTGTGTCATTTTAGAGACTTTTTATTGTTACATATTTCTATACAGAATCATGGGTAATGTAGTTTTTCATTGGGAATTCATCTTAAAAATATATTTTTACAAATATTTAGAAATTAAAAAGGTGATGGTTTCAGCAAAAGCAAATGTAATATGTATAAAGGTTTATACACTATTATTTAAAATCATCCTATAAAGGAAATGAATGGGATTTTTCATCTTAAATAAGATAAATGCCAAAATGGACTACACTAAATCTGTCAAACAAAACTGAAATGTTAAGAAACCAAATTTGTCTAATTACTTTTTGTTTGGTCAAAACCAGTTTAGAATTACTGTGCTAAACTCTTGGATGACTATAATCGCTGGATGTCGGTCATTTCGATCTTTTTCCCATTTGTCTATTCATTTTTGCAGTGTTTTTGGATTGGCCATTCCACATTTATTTCATTTTCCCATCAGATGGGATTTTAGTAGTGCATGAACCACCAACTGTTATGTTTTGTCAGAAAGGTTTAGAAGATCTGCACACAATGAGAAATTTAGCTTTCATTACAGAATTCGACACCATAGACGAGGTGAAGCGTTTTGACAACAACACATTTCTATCCAGACAGAATTAGATTTCTCAGAGGAAGCCAGAGTTAACTGCAGAAAGTAGGTAATTTGTTATTTACACAGGCGTGTTCGATTCAAACAGGATTGAAATGACAAAGTGCGTTTGTGAAACATGACTTTACCGACCCGAGGGAACTAGTCTGTTTCAATAGGGATAAAGTTTATTACACAGAAATATACAATATAAGTCATGGAGCATATTGAGACAGTGTTTGAATGATATTACCACAGCAAGAGAAGAGTGTGTTTGGCTTTTGTGTGTGTGTGTGTGTGTGTGTGTGTGTGTGTGTGAGAGAGAGAGAGAGAGACTGCAGCAATTGCCTGACCCTTTATGAGTTCATTATACTAGTATACATTGTTCTCGGAAAAGTTTGTTTGTTTGTTTGTTTGTTTGTTTGTTTGCTTTCTTTCTTTCTTTCTTTCTTTCTTTCTTTCTTTCTTTCTTTCTTTCTTTCTTCCTTCCTTCCTTCCTTCCTTCCTTCCCTCCCAGAAATCTTAAAGGTGCTATATGTAGGATTTTGACTCTACTAAAGCATAAAAATACCATAACACATTTACAGATATTTAAGAAACATGCAAGGATAACGTACTTGTTTATCTGAAAAACATTGCCACAGTCAATTATCTTCTGAAAATAGGACGTTGTTTTGGTTTGTGAAACCCGCCCACCATCAGTTTACCCAATCGTGTTTCAGAACCCCGGGTTGCCAGTTGGCGGGAAACACAGTGCATTCCATTGTCATTGGGCTCGTTCTAGTCTTCAATCTGGCAAGCAGCGTGTAGGAGTCTAAATAGAAGTGAAAAAAAAACTGCAATACCTAGTTCAGCCTCTCAGTGTCAATCCTACATACAGCACCTTTCAATTCCTTCATTGCTTCCTTTTTGCCTTGTTTCTTTCCTTTCTTTAAGCTGTCTTTAAATTTTCTTCCTTCCTTCCTTCCTTCGTCCCATTCACTGCTGCTGTCAGCTCCATGCGTTGCTTCTCAGACTGTTTTTAGAGTCCCACTACAGTACTGATTCTTAACCAGGGGTCCTGGACCCAAAAGAAGGCCTCAACAAACTTCCAAGAGGACTGCAGGATGGTTTAATATATTTCATATAATACAGCATGTTAATACAGTTCACATTAATTATTATTATTTAAAATTATTATTATTTAATTATTATTATATTGTTAATAAATTAAAACAATCAAATTTTAAGTGCCAAAAAATACATACAAATCAAAAGTAATTTTCCCCTTCAATAGCTAACCCCTGCACCAACTTTCAAAAAAGCATCTCAGAATTAAAATAATAATAATACAATTTACGCAGTCTGTAGTGTATATCCAAATCTTACAAGTTTTGCTTTCTCTATAGGCCGATACATGGTATCACTACTGTTTCCAAGCAGTCTGAATACACAATCATTTAATCAACCAATCACACGCCCGCCTCAGACATCAAAAAGAGAGAGAGTGAAAAGCATTCTGGTGGCCAATCACGTTAAACTGGAGGCGGAGCTTCATGTCGTCGCAGTCGTATCTGTTCTGGTCAATGAGCATGCTGCAGTCGACTGCATAGTGTGTGTGTGTATGTGTGAGTTTCATCACTGCTCTCTATGGGACACACACCGTCATTGCGAACGAACGAGTGTGAATGAATAAACGTGAGCTTTTTCCTTACTGACTCAACCCCAAACGGTCTCCCTCCTCCCCTCCTCAAAACTACCGCCACATCTCCCCCTCTTCCTCCTTTTCTCCTCCCTCTCTCCCTCCTATTCCCTCCCCATCACCGCATCCAGCAAAATCAGCCCTTCATCATTCGCCAGACGCTAGCGTGTGTGTGTGTGTGTGTGTGCGAGAGAGAGTGTGTGAGCGGGCAGCACTCCGGTGAGACGTGAGTGTGTGGAGAGAGAGAGAGAGAGAGAGAGGGGACGAGGAGGATAAGACAAGGCGATAGGTGAGAGGGCATGTGGTGGATGAGTGTGTGATGAGAGGAAATGGGGGGAGCGCTCGGACGGAGAGACGGCAGAGAGCGGAGGAACAGGAAGCCGCGCAAGGACGGCAAGAAGTCTAAAATCAACAGTAAGGTATCCCGTTCTCGCTCTGACACTTCTCTGTGTGTCTGTCTCTCCTCGTCTGTCTTGTTTAGATTGTGTAATTGAGTGTGTGTTTGTTGCATTGCATTCCATCAGTGTGTGTATGTGGATTTATAGCAGAGTAACTTCCCTGTGAATGTGCGAGACAGTTTGGTACAGAGAGACAGAGCTGGCCCCAGGCTCAACAATAAGGATTTTCTTCTGCTGTCATTGTTCGTTTAATGGTCAAATGTTGTTACCAAAAGCTGTGATGCAGCTCTGGGACAGGTGTAAATTCATACACACTGCTTTTCTTGCACACTGTGTGAAATGTAACTGTCTTTCAGTTTCGATGCATTCTGTGCCATTAATTGAGATAATGTTACCAAACCCAGTCCTTTTTCATTGGTACCAATTTAGGTGTGCATTGACCAGCGAGAATCTCACACAATTTGCTAAAACAATCATATTAATGATGTGCAATATATCTGGACCACAATGGTTGTTTAATTGTGCATGCTTATTTCTATTTTTACCTTTAGATTTACATGATCTGTGTTGTTCTATAATGCTCAGCCTGTATTTTTTATTATAACATAAGCAACACTCTTAAATGTAATCTTCAGCAAAACTAAAATTAAAAAATATTTAATTTTAATTTGTACATTCGAATGTTCAGACATTTCTTAATTTACTAATTATCTGTGTTATATTTATTTTACTTTTCATTTTAATGAATTATTTTTTAATTTATTTGTGCTTTTGTCATTGATATATTTTCTTTTTCATATTTCTTTTTGCCTTATTGTATTCAATTATTATCATTTTTTATTTCAGTTTTATTAATTTCATTATTTCAGTGTAAACTTATTAATATAAATTTTTTTTTTTTAAGTGTGAGTTTTTCATGCAAAATATCTATATTAATTCAGGTTCATTTTAATGACAATTTTATCAGTTTTTGATTTAGTAATCATTAACTAAGCTGCAGCTTCTTGTATCGGCCAGCATGTTAATATCTGTGCACCTTTAGTTCAAACACATCCAAGCGTTTGCATAATGTAAAAACCATCACGTATATGATCAATGCACACAGGACAGGGCAAGCTTTGTCAACAGACCTGAAACTCTCTCACGCTCAGTTCAGGCCATCAGCCGGTTCTTAGACAGAGATAAACTCCCAAACACTCTTTTATCAGCATGTGTTCAATGTTGCAAGTGTGCAGACAGCAGTGGAGCTGCAGTATAACTGCGTGTGATTGTTTAAGGTGTGAACGAGAATGATTCAAGCGTTGAAGTTTACAGCATCAAGCGTTTCCAGTGTATTCCCCCATCTTCTGCAGTTTCCACTCTTGCTCGCTTGTCCTTTGAATGCTATGCCCAGAATTGTGATTGCGTGTGGTACCTGCGCGTGGATTTGACAGCGTGCTGATCCGTGGTCTTGACGAAGATGACACAGGCTGTGATGCGTAATCTCTTGATCCTGTGAAGGGACTGATGGGAGATTTAACGAGGCCTCGGAGTGGCAGTGATGACACGATCAGACGGAGTGTGAAGGTGTAATCAGTCAGAGATGACAGATTTGGGAAAACAGTCCGGGAATGTTTGGGAGACTCTTTCCTTCAGGGACTAGTGAGAGCGCATGAGGTGAACGGGGTTTCTTCCCATCCCTGTTTATTTCTTACAGTACAGATCACTTTTACGCCTTATTTCAGCTTGTGTTTTGAGTGAGTGGATCACAATCTTGACCAAAAAAAGGCAGATACAGTGTGTGTGTATCTAAGATACCTTTATGTTTTTTGTTGGGGGAAGAAAAAAAAAAATATATACATATATATATTTACTGTATTAAAGTTACATATACATACAGTATATTAGGGCTCTCAAGCAATTATTCATGATTAATTGCATCCAAAATTTATTAATTATTTTTAATGCATAAACATTACATATTTGCCTTGTATATACATACATTTATTTGAATATACATAATAAATATGCATAATATTCACACATTTATTGTGTCACACATATATTATAATATATTATATATATACATATATTTATTGTGGATGCATCACAATTAATCCATTTTTGATTGACACAAGGTTTATGTCTAGAATCACCTGACCTTGCAACAAAAGCTACAATAGACGTTTATAAAGATTAAAAGAACTGATTTTTTAATATATATATATATATATATATATATATATATAAAATAAAAAAACATGTTTTCCATGCAAGCAGTGTATTCATTCCACATGAGAGCGTTACTTAAATCTAACAGAGCATGAACTACTTTGCTCCATATCTGCCAGCTGTGACCTCATCTACTGTAAACGCTCTACTCTACTGTACTCTAGTTTAGTGAAACAAACTTCTTTTCAAATGGTCTTGTGTTATAAGACGTGAAAAGTTGCTGAGTCCTTGATTGAGACACTCAGGTACCTCCAGAAGAAAAACCCTGTTATATGCCACTTTAATAAAGTCATTTGCTAAATGACTGCTTATATATTTATGAGGGAGGCTTTTATGTCGTTTTTAAGAGAGTATACATGTATAAAGTGGAAGAAATGGGTATGGTTCAGTTCTGTTTAATTCTTTGGAATACGTTGCATGTGAGTTTGGAGGCAGAGCTGTGTATAGCGTCTCATCCACTCAACTGTCCCGGGACTCTTTTATCGGTCCTGCCCTGAGGCTGACCGTTACACGACCTAATTAAACCAGAGTGAGGTGCAGGACAGCCACAGAGTACTTACACATCAGCTGCTCATAACACACACATCTCCATTTCATCTAACGTACTCAATCGTTTAGTATCATTCATACGCTGTATTCATAACAGTTAATCTATAAAGCATACATCCATCCAGCTTCAGCCATTCAGGAGACACGCAGGATACATCTTTCAGAGTTTAATGGAAAACACTTCATACATTAATTATCAAATTTCAGCAGCGTTAAACATTCGCTGTTCTGACAGTCGCTGAGGGTTTAATGGAACTAACTGTCATCTTACATCGGTAACTATTACTTATAAATAAATTAATATATAAATGATGTTACACAACTAATACACAGGATGCTATGCTAGAGCTAGATATCTAATGTTTTATCTGTTATTCTGTCTCTCCGTCCATCCATTGATTATTCAGCCAATGTATCAATCATTCTATCATTTTATCTGTTATTCCATCAATCCATTCATTTTCCGTCAATTCCTCCACAGTTCTATCATTTTATCTGTTCCGTCTGTCTGTTCATCCATTCATTCATTGTTCTATGCATCCATGGTTGCATCCATCTTTTTATTTGTCATTTTATCCATCCATCCATTCATTGTTTCAGCCATCCATTGTACCAATATTTTATCTGATTCTACATCCATCCATAGTTTTATCAATCCATCTATCATTCTAATGTTTCTAGTGCAATAAAGCTTTAATGTTTTCTGTCGTTTTGTCTTTCTGTTCATTCATTCATCCATCCTTTATTTGTCATTCTGCCGTCTATCCATCCATGGCTCCATAAATTCATCTATCATTCTGATGTTTCTAATGTAGTCTAATGTAAAGTTGGTATATCTGTCTGTCCAACCATCCATTTATTTCATCTGTCATTCTGTCGTTTTGTCTGTCAATTAATCCATCCATCCATCCTTCTATAGTTTTACCTGTCATTCCACTTTCCAGTTCTGTTTGTCTGCTCATGCACATATGCCCATGTTACGTTCATTGCATAGTAATTTTCATTATTGCTATTTTTGTCCTCAGGTTGTGTAACTAACAGTCCAGTGTCCTCAGACTGCTCCTATATCTGTCCATTTTGTGAAACAGAAGGATGAGTTACAGGCTTCTTTCTGTTTACTTACCACAAATCACATTTGATGCACAATGCAAATGTAACCTTTACATAGCTGGAATTGTTTTCTAATATGACATCAAAACAGCAAGCATGATGTACAAGAAGCATTTTTAAAGAGCACGCATGCTGCTACCGAAAACCAGACCACCATTACATACAATTTAAGGATGTGCTATTTTTCACCTTATTGCTGCTTATATATCTTCCGCCACAAATACATCACATATAAAGGTTATCTGTCATTTTCTCTTTTTTTCAGACTACAGTATAAAGCTGATGTATACGTGCTAATTAAAATCATGCAGGGTATGTTGAGGGTAACTGGAGGATGCAGGAGTTATTTATGCTTTGACGTGTTTTAGGTATAATAATTTTGTACAAAGTGTAGTTTTATACTTGATAACGGCCTTTTTTTGTATCTCCCATTGAAAATGGTGATGGGTGCTTTTTGTATTTCACAGAAGAAATAACTCGTAGAGGTGTGGAGCAACAAGAGGGTGAGACAATAATGACAAAATGTTCGTTTTTAGGCGAACTATCCCTTAAAACGGCAGTCCTGTCATCGCTCATTGATTTGAGTGAAACCGATACATACTGTAAGGGCACCATCTTTCTGTCTCTGTGCAGCAGTCAGAGGTTAATGGGCCAGTTGTTCATCCATAAACTGCACCTATGAGAGCTTAAACTACTCTTCTTCTCACCTGTGGACAGAAAGACAGATTATGCGGCGTCTGAGAGAGAGAGAGATTGTAAGTTTGTCATCATTTTTTGTTACCAAGAAGACTCGCTCCTGAAGTCCCATTAAGACAAATGGATCTCTCAAGGAGCCGTCTGTCAGGCGTGAAGTGCTGGAAATCGGAGCAATAACTCAACACTAACTCACTGTGGGATAGGGAACTGACATCTGACCGCCGGCCTGCCAATCTCTCGGACAGCACATATGCCATTTACATGTCACATTAACACCAGTGTGCCGGCGGTCGGTTTCGTTATGCGTCATTAGACCAAATGACATGCATTATGAGCAGTGCTGAATGCATCGTGGGAAGACTTGGATGCCATCAGATGTGTTCGCAGATCTGGGATGGTTTGTTATGGAATGTGCCGGCAGTGATGGGCGCTATGAGTATTGATGGGAGTGTTATGGTAATGCTGGGTATATGTTCAAGGCAGGGTGTATGAGCTGTGTTTCCATTTTTGGATATACAGTACGTATTATGAGTCCTGCAGGCTATATTAAGAAATATGTTAGCAGTGAGAGTACATTTAAGGTCACATTATATGGGCAAAATGAGTTTACAATAGGACATTTGTGTGCTGTATTTTGCATTTTGCTAGATACATATTTATATATATATATATATATATATATATATATATATATATTGATGTTTTTAGGAAGCAAATGGATTCTGTAGGATGGATTATCTGTCATGGGTCATTAGATTTATGATTATGAATACTGTGGAAAGTAATTTATTAGATGTATTATGGATATTTATAATGGTATTCATAGATTATGATATGGATTATGTATCCATATGTGTGCAAAATGAATCTTATGATGTGCCTTTGTGGTTCATTAACATCATAATAGATATAATATGAGGAAAGTGTAATTCTGTAATGTATAAAATGTGTGGAATGCTGTGTTGGATAAACACCAGGCAAAGTCAAGTTTATTACTAGAATATTTTGGATATACACCACATTAGATGGTGTTAATGCCTTGAAAATGATACATTTATGAGCTGGTCTAACATAATGGTATGTGTATACAGGTAAAGCACATTTTATATAGTATAAGAATTGTCGGGAATATAATGGACGATGTAGGACGCGCTTTTGTCACGATTGAGACACGGGAAGGCGGATTCATCTACAGGCTTTATTTATGACACACAGAGAAAACACAGCGTAGAAAACAGGCGGCACCGGGGACATCAGAGGCAAAGGCGAGAGAATAATCCAGTAGGAGAAGTGAGGGTCGGCAACAGTAAATCCAAATACATGCAAGGAACAAGGAAACACGGAGGGATCACGATCGGAGTAAACACAGGGTACGTTCAACAATCACGAGCGACTGGCCATGGACACATACGGGCACTTTATACATGTGACAATGACACTAGGGGGGAGCGGAGAAACAGATGAGTGACCAAGACAACCAACAAGATGGGCGGAGACATGAGTTCATTGATAAAGTCCGGGCGAAAGAACCGAAACGTAAAACACAGAGGGGGCTGGATTGCCAGGAAGTCCTTGGCGGGCGACTCCAGCTGTCCAGCAAGTCTGAGGACAGAAAGATTTTTAAACACGTTTCATAAAGAAGACTCTCATTCTCTGCTTTTATTTGATCAAAAAAATGGTAAAATCACTCATTTTGTGAAATATTATTAATGAAATATTAATATAGAATAAATGTTTTCAACTTTCATATATTTTAAAATGTCATTTATTCCTAAAATGCAAAGCTGAATATTCAGCATCATTATTCCAGGCTTATGTGTGACATTATCTTCTAATAAGCTGATTTTTTTCATTAGAAAAGTCTAACTATTCCCACATCTTTTAGCAATACTGTATAACAAGGGAAATGTTATGGACCGTGCTCAGTGTGTCTTGGTTGGATGATGTTTATGGGGGATCTAGGAAGTGTTGGGTATATGTTGGCTGAGATGACGTATGCTATGAAAACTGTGGGGAGTTTTATGGGATATATTTTCGAGTGTGTGGTGTATTTTGGGCTGTCAGAGGCTGTCATGGATGGCAATGCTGACTCAAGCTTTTCTCTTTCTGTTGGTCTGTCCGTGATCTGATGATGGAAGGCATTCCTCGCGTTCCTTTACGCACACACAGTACTAATTCACTCTCACACGCGCACACACCATATTCATGTGTTTGTGTATATTGAACGCTGAAGTCAGCAGTATGTGGAGTGACTGCGCTCAGCTTTATGACTGCAGTGAATAGGTTCATATTTATAAATCACATCAATGCCGTGCCTGAGAGAATAAACAGATCCTGTTTACACAGCTCTGCTTTTGTTGTCGTTACCCTGTGCTCTTCGTACATGTTTATCACCTTTAACTCAGACCGTATAGCAAACACAGGAGAAGGCAGTGTTTTGAACCGGCTTATAATATGTAAATGAGTTTGTTTCTTCATCAGAATTGATTTGGTGCAATTTAGCATTACTACACTTGCTCAGCAAGGGATGCTCTGCAGTGAATGGGTGCCGTCAGAATGAGATTCCAAACAGCTGATAAAAATATCACAATAATCTACAAACAACTCACACGACTCCAGTCCAACAGTTAACATCTACTTTGTAAGAAACAAAACCTTCATTAAGTTGTTTTTAAGTTTAATTTGTCAAATAAAAGAACTTCCTCCAGGGAAAAACTCCATTACCTGTTGTCCTTTCACATCAAACCATCAAAAACACAGACATATTAAACTGTTTTAGACTGGTTTTACTTGTAAATGGTGCTTTATCTGTGCATGTTTCTCTCCTGATTCAAATCAACTTTTTCAAGAAAGCAATATTATGGATAGAGGACTCATATTATAGCAAGAAGCCATTTTTATGAAGCCATGTTTAAGTAAAAAAAATAATTATTTTACTACAAAATACGTCTGTTAAGATGTTAACTGGCGGACTGGAGTGCTGTGGATTATTGTGATGTTTTTATCAGCTGTTTGGACTTTCTGACGGCACCCATTCACTGCAGGGCATTTGTTGGTGAAGTGATGTAGTGCTAAATTTCTTCAAATCTTTTTCAGTAAAAAAGTGTGATGTGTCCCAGCAAAAAACATACATTTATGAACAAATTTGTTTTGAGTAAATTCTACACCAAGCGCTTTTCAGTGTATTTTGCAACAGGTGTGTGTGTGTGTGTGTTTGGGAGGGGCTGGTGTGGTCATTCAGAGCGTGTGTGTCTCTCAGTGGTCAGTCAGAAGCAGTATGTCGTGTGCTGTGGCAGAGCGCTGGGGATCTCTAACATTATGCTGAGAGTAGAAAAAGAGAAAACCGCCCGCCATCCAGCCATCGAGGTCAGGATGTCACTTCAAGTCATTCTTTCTTAGTTTTATCTTGTAGTCAACTCGAAGCTGCATGCACACCTGTTCTGAAAATAACAGGTCTGACTTCAGGCTAGACATCAAGAGGGATGTGAAAACCCAGCTGATAGAGGTGTTTCAGCTCCAGTACTTTAATTACAGATTCAGATGAGTTATTGTGTGAGGTTTGGTCGTGCGTGTTTAAGACTGCTGATCTAGACTGCTTATAGGGATAAATGTTGTGGTAATGTACAATGATTGAATATGCAAGTCAGTGTTATTTTAGAAATCTTTTTTTGTGTACTTTTCAGTATTAGTAATTGTTTTTGCTTATCATTTTATAAGTTATTGTTTGTATACATTAAGTTAACAGTGCTGTAGAATTTAGCAAGTGCTTTTCATATTGCATTGTTTTCTGCTCACATATACTGTATATTTAATTAAAGCTGCGTTTATAGTCGATATACTGTCATCAATTTTATGCTGTTTCTCACACAAAGTACATATATGGCTTGAGAAGAATTAGAATTTCGTGCACAGCTCAAATGAACTACTTTTTTTTGGTTTAGATTTAGTTTTTGTGTGTGTTTGGTCTTTTTGCTGATTGACTGGTCACTGTATGTCCTCAGTGTATTGAGAAAAGCAGTTCAAAACATAT
Organism: Enteromius viviparus; assembly: GCA_032353835.1. Taxonomy (NCBI): domain Eukaryota; kingdom Metazoa; phylum Chordata; class Actinopteri; order Cypriniformes; family Cyprinidae; genus Enteromius; species Enteromius viviparus. Next base: position 3,277,526 of record JAUCNO010000318.1, on the reverse strand, counting down.
GCTTTTTTTGTTCCATACAATAAGGAAATGATTTTCATTTGCAGGTGAATTGTCACTTGAATATAATTTAGGTAAGATTAGCCTTTAATGAGCCGAGAGACTCTTTAGGTTTGTATGTATTCTCACACGGTGTCTTAGAAAGCTTGCGTTGTACATTACGAACACTGTTGGGTCTGTGATAAATTGCTTATAACCTTCATTTGTAAGTTGCTTTGGATAAAAGTGTCTGCTAAATGAATACTTGTAAATGCTAATGTAGCGTTATCAAGCTTTGTTGTCAAGAAGGAAAATGCCAAGTTGTTTCTGTCCTTTTGCTTCATATGAACTTCAAGCTCCTCTGTAATTTAATTGCTCCTTTCAGGTGAACCATTTATCTTCTAGGCTGTGTGCATAACTCTGTCTATTGTGTTTGTGTGTGTCAGCACATGACAGAATGCCGCTTCATGTCACATGACTAACTGAGGCAGACAAAGGGAGCACAGCTCATGACAATGGCTTCTGTGACAGCAGCACGTGCAGTATGCAGGGTTCATGTGCATTTGAATGGGGCTGTTTAACTCCTACTCTAGTACTCTCAGTATTTGTGCATGAATGATGATTAAAAAAAAAAACAAATTCCAGTATGACCTAGAATAGTAATGCGCGAACGAACAATGGGCCTCAGCTTATTTGTTTCCTTAAGCATGCATGAAACAGTTCATGTAACGCATTGGGAAAAACACTATGCACATGAAGTAAATATTCTACTTTATGGTGTGTGTATTAATTATGTGTGCTTGTGTGTATGTATATGCCGCTGAAAAGTTTGGGGTTAATATACATTTGAAAAAAGTATCTTATGCTCACCAAGGTTGCATTTATTTGATCAAAAATATACAAAATCAAGTATTATTGGGAAATATTATTACAATTTAAAACAAAATTAATATTAATAACTGTTATACTATATAACAGTTACTGTAGCAATGTCTCGAAAATAAAAAAATAAAAATACCTGGAAAGCTACAGTACTGTTCAAAGTTTGCTGTAAAAATGCTGTAAAGTGAGGATGCTCTCAAAAATAATGCCATAAATAGATTTAATTAACTTCTATTTACTAAATCACATAAATATTTGGTACTACAGCATTACTAGCTATATATATGTATTATTTTTTTTGATTTTAATATAGATATTCAATATAGTTCAAAAGAACAGCGCTTATTTGAAATCTTTTTGTTACATTATAAATGATTTAATATATCCGTTTAGTTGTTAAAATGATAACTATATAGTGATTAATTGTAAAAATGCACCTGTTAGGGTTATTTCAGACAGTGATGTGTACATCTGAGAGACTCGGGAGTGTAAAGCTCATTACAGCAGCTGTAAAGGTGAGTGATGTGTTGCCGTTAGGTAACCCTAGCAACGCTACTCATCTTTTGAAAATTAAGAGGAGCTAAATTATGGCCATGAATCAGGAATGTCTGCGCACACACACCTAATACTACCAGTGCGTCACATCACGTAATTAATATGTAATATGTTATTTATGCATCTGGCTGTTTAATCGTAACACACACAACACATTAAACCAGTGAGGTTAATTACATACACATTCAAACAGCGTCTCTGAACTCTCTGTAATACGTGTATGACCTTACGTGCTTTAGACGGGTAAGCTCCCTGAATCATTCAGCTGTCGTGTAGCACTTTTGTCTACAAGGTCAGTGCTTTATCATAGTATTATAAACAGTTAGATAATAAATGTGCATAGCATTTCTTCTAGCATGTGTTCTACTGTTCAAAAGTAATGAGTAAGAAATTGCCCACCCAAAAAAATATCTATTTGCTGATTATATACTCACTTTTAGTCTATCCGAGGTGTAGATTATTTCTTCATTGGAGTGAATGAATGTCAGAATAGAGCCAGTCATTGTCTCATCACAGATCAAGCATGGTTTACGAGCAAAAACAGTATAGGTGAATGTGAGAGGCTAACAGGGAACGATCTTATTCACTGAAGGAAACATTATTACGGATTATGACCAGAATTGACTGTTGTTTCTTACAAACACTCACTGTAGCTTTTCCACTTCACAAGACAATACTTGATAAACTGTATTCATGTATTCAACTTTACATAGTTACCAAAAACAATGCATTTCAAATAAATGCTGTTCTTTCGAAATGTTCTCTCCTTGTTCTCTGCTTTTCCTGTCCTTTCCATCCGACCCGTCATTCTTCTCTCTCTCATGTATGGCTCTATCATGTTCTTGCATATTTTATGCATATAAACCCAAAAACGGTGGGTTAGGCTCTTAAATAATATACAATAGACCCTTGCCTTAAAGGTCTTTTTTTCCCGTGATAGCAGGGTTTATATAGAGGGAGTATAGCTGTGAATATGACTTCTTTGGCCAGAATGGTTGCTGCCGCTCTGAGTGGGTCACTTAGTTTAGTGGTGTGGCAAAAATTGCCCTGTGGGCACTGACACTGCCCTAACCCAGATTCAGCGGTACGCAAAGTACAACACAGCCGGGCTCTGGGGGAAGGGAACTACATCTGTACGCTCGGCATAACTTGCATTCATAGTGTTATGCACTAATGCACTGTGGGCGATGACTGTTTACTGACTAGCAATGGCAATGTAGCACATGTATGTTTTTGGATGGCCCTTTCAGTTACAATTGTGAGTTTTTTATTTGGATTTTATGGGTGATTTTGAAAATATTTAAATGGATTTTGTGTGTGTAACGTAACTCTACATAAATGAAAACATCCTACAAAGTCTTACATCTGAAAGTCGACTCTGAATCATTGAAACAAGTCATTTTAAAAACGATTATGTTGATGTCAAAGTGAAACATGGATTTTGCCTGACCACTTGTTTTTTTCACGTTGGTCTGAATGAAAATGCAAATTCTTTCTTCACCACTAGGTTTCATTTTCGGAGTGATTACAAACTCAAAAACACTGCTTTAAAATTAAATAACCAGAGGGTTTGAAAAATTTTGTTTGGAAGCCTATGAACAAATAAGGTCAAAATAAATGCTTGTTGTGAGAAAACTTTTGACCTTGAATGCATGTCAAATGTTGTTTGACTCCCAAAACCAAAATATGACCCATAATGGGGCACTTTAATAATTATTGGTTGTTTTAAATTGCAGGAGGCGCAACTGAGTGCATCAGCTAGTTTAAAATCTCCTTCACTTGTACTGTAGAGATTTGGAATGGTTTTACCATATTTTCTGAAATGATTATTTACAGTAAATTTAGGCCAAATTGTAGGTCAATTTTTATTTAAAAAGTTGATATAAAGAGAGTATTGAGAGTCTTAAAGGAGTCATACGAAGCCACTCTGTTAAAGAAATCACTCTGTTCTTGTGATGATTGTTAGCTGCGTGTGAGCTCGCGCTCTCGCTCCTTTGCGACACGGGAACGGAAATATAATGAATAGACATTTATTGGTACAAACAAAACAAAGGAAACGCAGAGAGCTATGCTGAGCTACATTAAACAGACTTGACGTACTTCACTTTAACAACAGACGCTAGACAATACACAGGGAATCAAATAAATACACAGACTAATCCAAAGACAAGGGGAGACACCTGGACACACGGCTGGAAGGGAGTGAACACTAATGAGAGGGGTGGCGTTACAAACAAGACACAGCACATGGGGAAAATGAATGAAAACAAAACACAGAGCACGTGGACAGGATACACACAAAGACAGGACCAGCTGACAGTGTTACACACTATCAATTGACAGGAACAGAGTATACATTTTTATTACAACATAAATTGGGCGAGATGTATGATGAACAAGTATTAATCCGCCAGGTTCCTTGTTTAAACCCACAGACCGATATGATAAATGATGACGAGGAAGTGGTAACAGATGATGAAGAAAGTGATAATAAGGGAGAAGAAAGTAAGACCCTTATTAAGAAACGGGGAAAGAAGGACAGGAAAGGAAAGAAAAAAGTAAGTAAGGGAAATTATTTCTATTGGAGGTATGAAAAGGATGCTATTGATATTCTTAAAGCTGAGTTAACTAAATACCTGCTCACACTTAAGAGTGTGAACCAGGATCTGTCACAAGTCAAAAATTTCAAACAAAATAAGGAGGAGAGCTCTGCAGTATTCTGGAAGCGTTTTTCCAAAATATGGGCTCAATTAGGAGGATTTAATTTGCCAAGAGGGGAACCCAACCCTATGTCCACAGCCACCTTTCTCTCCAATTGTGGCCCTGAAGTACAGGCATTATTAAGGGTACATCTAACTGACAGGGCTAGGGTTACTGTGGGAGAGGTAGGAGAAAAAATACGTACACTAGAAGGAGATGGCTTATTGACTCCAAGCCCTAAAAACACCACTCTATTGCAGGTGACACGATATGGCCACATAGCAGGCCCCAATGTGTGGCCGCAACATCCTAATGGGGGAAAAAAGAAGGGGAAGTGTCACTATTGTGGCAAAGCGGGGCACTGGAAGAGGGAGTGTAGGCGACGACTAGCTGAGGGACAGGGTATACCTAATGCCTCAAGACCCCCTAATGGTCCTCCTCCAGCTGAAAGATTCCGACAGCAGCCACAGCAGGTGCAACATGTCATCTGTAGGTAAGGGGTTTAAGGGGGCGGCTGTGTGGATTCTGTAGGGATTGATGGTACCCCTTTTTCCTCTCACTTCACTTTGCCTCTGCCTGTTTCATTATCACCAACAGGCTCTATGATTGTCACGCATGAATTTGTGCAGATGCCACAATGTCCCTATAATGTTTTTGGGGAGAGACCTTATGTCTCTGTTGCATATATCATTGGTATTCAAGGAGGATCACCTGGTAGTGCACACCCCTGATGGAGTGGATTTATAAGTAGGAGCCTTGAATGGTTTACCTGTAATTAATCAAACTCTCTTACATGGTGCCAGTGAAGTCTCGAAGGGCTCCCACCTTCTGTATGGGCACAGCATAAGGATGAAGTAGGTTTCATTGACTGTATTCCATATGAGGCTACGGTTAAGAGTATGACACCTGTTTTTGTTAAACAATATCCTCTGTCTCCTGAAAAGACAGCTGGCATTTCACAGATTATTAATTCTCTTCTCTCTCAGGGGGTATTGAAGGCCTGTGTCAGTCCATACAATACACCTGTGAATCCTGTTCCCAAACCGGATGGTTCTTGGCGATATACACAGGATCTGAGAAGCATTAACTCATTAATTATCCCGGTGGCACCAATAGTGCCGGATGTGCCTGCTGTTCTTATGTCTATTCCCTGTCAGAGTGCATATATTACTGTAGTTGATCTATGCTCTGCATTTTTCAGTATACCGGTGGAACCTCAAACACAGTTGTTGTTTGGCTTTACCTTTAAAGGGACCCAACACACAAGGACATGCCTAGCCCAGGGGTACATTGATAGTCCTGCAATTTTCTCTGCAGTCGTGCACAAGTGCCTGGCTGAATTGTATACAACTACGGAGGACTGTTCGATACATCAGTATGCTGATGACCTTTTGGTCACTGTAAAATCTGTATGATCTTGATATGTATGTTGTAATCATTGTAACCAGGGTTCAAAATTAACTTTTTTAATCACCAGCCAAAGTGGTGTCAGAATTTCCACTAGACAAATTTTTACACTGTGAAAATAAGAGATTATGAATGCCACTGAATGAAAATGTTATTAACATTGCATGAAAAACACAAAAAAAAACACAAAAATTAAAATTACTAGTCCCCACCACAAAACTGTTAGATCAAGGGTGTCAACCTCATTTTGGTCTGGGGGCCGCATACAGTTTAATATGATCTCAAGGGGGCCAGACCAGTAAACTCATTCCAAAATTACATAGAACTAACAGTTAGTCCCCTTTTTTTCTTTGTATTAGTGCAATGAAGAAATAAATCATACAATCTTTTTATAAAATCTTTTCATTAAATTAATTGTCCTTTTACACTTTTACTCAGTTTAATATTTATTTAAAGTGCATTATACATAAAACATCTGATCACATTGATTGTACAATTTTTTAAAACATTTAGTCAACAAACAGTTTTGTGGAACTTAAAAACACTGCCCTGCATGTTAAAATACATCAAACACATCTAAATTTAGAAATGAATTATTTAAAAATCCATTTTCCACATCTAGCAAGCAATTCTGAACACAAAAATTGAGGCCACACACTTGAAATCTTAAGTGGTAGCTGTTTTAAACAGACATTTGATGAAGTTAATTTGGCCCCTTCCGTGTTAATGCATAAAATGTAAACAAAAAAACTCACATAGATAACATATTTGGCATGCATAAGACAAAATTTTACTTAACAATAGTCTTCTCTTGTAAATCTGTTTCTGACTACCACTGACTTTCACAGCAATTACTAGAGCAAATATTCACATTTGTTTATTTTATAGTGCAACGTTCAAAGCAGCATTCCATACAATTTAGTCTTGCTCAGTATTTGCCCCTGAAACTTGACATCTTTTAGCCTGCACTAGTGCATCAATATCAGGCATCATATCCTGAGTAGCAGCCAGTTTCAGAATCTCATTGTAGTGCTTATGTGCGAGCTTTGAGCGTAGCTTTGTTTTATTAATGTTCATGAGTGAGAAAACTTGCTCACAAAGCTAGGTAGTCCCAAACATGGACAACATTTTTGCAGCCAGTGCTGTCAATTTAGGATAGCATGGTAGGAGAAACTTGTTAAATGTGTTCAAGCCCACAGAGGCAAATTTGTCCTTCAATTCTACATCGCACTGAAAATCAATGATTTCAAGTTGCATGTCAAGAGTCACATCAGAAGCTCTGACTGTGAATGGTGAGCGAAAAACTTCGAATTCTGTCTCGAGTTCGCTAAAGACCTGAAATTTCTCAAATTCCCTCAGCAACCCTGAAATCTTGTCTTTGTACTGTTTCACGTCAGGATTAACACTTGCTGCGCACACATCTCGGAGACAGGGAAAATGAGCAGAGTCTACGCTCGCTATCTGCGTCTCCCATAACGTGAGCTTTAACTCGAATGCATGAAAGCTGTCATAATACTGTGTAACAATTTTTTTGCATCCCTGCAACATAACACAATATTCAAGTGCTCTGTAATATCAACCATAGATGCAAGGTCCTGCAGCCAAAGTGGGCACTGTAATTCCTTAACAGGTTTTCCTTCTTTCTCCATAAATTATCCGATTTCCCCACGTAGATCAAAGAAGCGCTTCAGCACAGCACCTCTGCTTAACCATCTTACCTCAGTGTATATACATAGCCCCGCTAGCGGCGGTACAGTTCCATGGCGACGGGACGTGACGTCTCCGTTCCCTTCTACAGGGAACGAGATGTTCCCTTTCAGTCGGTCACTTCGACGTCTCCTACCAAATGCCATGGAAGCTGCCCTTTCCAGCGTTGTATGGGAGTCTCCCAAGATCCTGTGCTTGGTCTCCAGAAAGGGGCTCAACCACATGAACCAGCCCTGCACTACCTGAGTAACTGGAGTACTGGGATCTCCGAACAGACATATGTAGGTGATATCCCGTAGGATTTAAGACGAAACTCACATATATCATGAATTATATTTATATGTGACTTCTCAATGCATATGGAATATAGCAGGAGATTGAAACCCTCAAGAATACTGGGGACATGGTACAATTTTCCTTTTACCATGAATACCCCTGAGATCCTCGAAAGGTAACACTCAGGTATTTCCAGCCCTCTAGCGGTTCTGAAGGATTCAACGCATCAAGGGCCTGGCGCGAGATGCTCCGAGGGGAACGAAGGAACTCACAGGGTCACAATTAAGGACTCTCTGGAACAGTAGCGAAGCTACTGCTGGTCTGGGGTCCTGAAGGTCTATGTATTAAATGTTAAATGTTTCATAATGGTTTTCATTGGCGGTGTCCAGAGTTTTACCAAATGGACAATTTAAGCTGTTTAATTTACATATCTCAGATGATGTATTGTATTTCAGTGTTTTTATTTATTTTATTCTTGTTTGATTAAGATGTCTTATACGGTCATGAAGTAGTCTTAATTGCTATTTTATTTTTGCCTGCTTTGTTTGATATTTTATTGTCTACTGTTATTAAGTTCAGCAGAGTGAGGTAGAACTGCTGTGGGTGGAGCTATATCATCGATGAATTTTCCATTTTGTCTTGTGTGACTGCTCTGTGTGCAGGAAATAATAAAATGTATGGTAACACTTTAGAATAGCGGATGGTTATAAGTCCTTTATAAGAGATTAGTTAATGATGAAATGTACATCTAAAAAACATTCACAAATGATTAATAAGTGATTATTATGTTTAGTTTATTAATTTACAAGTTGTGATATGTTGAAAAGCACAAAAAATGTTTGTTTTTTTAATTTAATAAAGTGTGTAAACCCTTTGTCTCATTAGAACAGATGATTGTGTTCTGTGTGGAGTGTGTGGG
>JAUCNO010000318.1:3201110-3219334 GCA_032353835.1 Enteromius viviparus | reverse complement strand
TAGTTAACCGGTTAATAACCGGTTAACGTGCGTCGGTTGTCGGTTATGAGAAATAACCGAAATGAGCATCCCTAGTTGGTACAAATTGTAACATTACCCAAAGCATCAAAGTAGTTTTACAGTGTTGAATAGGAAAATATTGTGTAATAATGCAAAAGCACTGCAGTAAACACTTACTGTAATTTTCAGTTGAAGTCAGTTTATCATTGATTCAGTTATTTATTGGGCAGCTCAAATAGTATCTGTGCTTTCAAGTTGATGATAACACTGTAAAATAAGTGTCCTCAACTAAGCAAGCCAGAGGTGAGAGAGGTAAGGAACCAAAACTCCATCTGTGACAGAGTCGAGGGGTCTTCGCTGGGGTTCATCTAGGTGTCCTGGTCTCCGCTGATATTCAGAAGGTGATGATTCACAGTCTGAACACAAACTTGAAGTATACCACGAAACCAATTTATATGTGTGTTTGAGTTAAGTGAGGGTTAGTTGATTATCACAAACAATCAGTTATGTATGTAAAATATATAATAAACATAAAGTTACCGTTTATTGTCTCGATAAGCTTCCACTCGATAAGTTTCCATGTGCTTTTCTGACAAGGAATTATATTACTTACCAAAAACCTTGATTGACATATGTAAAAAGACTTTATAAACCACACAAACATTAAATCACCTCACTATCGCGACCTGTGTGCGCGCTGGCATGTTTGAGACGCCGAAACGATTACTTTGCGGCAATCACTTTGTAAGAAAATGAATGAATCCGTTTAATTGAACCGAATCGTTGGTTCTTTTAGACCTGCGGTCCAACGAGTTTGTAATTTGTATGTTATTTACATGTCGATATAAACACTTGCAGGTGTTTACATAAGAGCAGAAAGTTGTATTCACTCATACGGCAAGTCCTCCTGTAGTGAATCCATGCGTTTTTGTACGATAAATATAAATGTTTATATTATGAATCCGAGCATGTTATTTCACATCTTCTGAAGTGTAAAGGCTATCACAGGATCATTTTCATTTTTGGGTGAACTATGCCTTTAAACACACCAAGTATGTCACATAACCTGCTTTTTGGAACACCCACCAGGTCTTTTATTATTAATATTAACATATAAAACTTTTGTAACATATTAGTGCATTTTGAAGTTAATAGAAAATAGAATAGTTAATAGAAGTTTTTTTAATTAAGCATTTGAAATGAGGCTCAGGTCTGAATCTAACGTCTATGTTTGGTTGTTTAGATTCATTGCTTTGAATCAGTGTTCTTTAGGGTTTCATATGCACGTCTGAATGTTTTGAATCAGATATTTTGGGGCATCGTGCATGTTTAAATTCTTGTGAATCACAAGCACAGTTGAGTGGAATGCTGGATGTGTCTCGGTAGGCAGCTCACTAGTGTTTTGTGGAAGTTCGTCATGCACGGGAAGAGTCCGATCGGCCTGAGATCAAACGGAGCGGAGTGTGACGTTAATGTCATCTACAGGCTGCGCACTGCTTCAAATCTATCTTCTTACAAACGTCCTAAATAAAAAGAGCACTTGTCAGAGGCTGTCTATGTCTGTTTTTATGAGGATTGATGTGTGTGAAATATGGTATTACTGCAGAGCCCGCCGATGATTTTCAGGGCTGTTTATTACAGGCTTGTGGCGGCTCTGACTGATCAATACTGAGTCAGAGGAAACCGTGACGACAGGACTCCATACCTCTCTGTCTCTCATCCATTCTCTCACTTCTTACAGCCCCTGTCCATCATTTCTTCTCTGATACTTTCTCTTTTCCATCCTTCTTTCCTTTACGGCCCTTTTCTTTTCCTTTCTCGGTTTCTTATCATCTCTCCGCCCTTAAATTCCTCTCTCTTTCTTGTTACTCTGCATTTACATGCTGCAGTCACTCAAGCCCCGTACCGCTGCAGTAATTGGAAAGCCGTCACTGAGCTCGATGTTTAGAGCGAGGGATAGATGGAGAGAGAGAGAGAGAAGAGAGTTTGTGAATATGCATGTGTGTTCAGACTGAATGATTTTCACAGTAAAGGCAAAGATTTAAGAGTAACGCTTTACAATAAGGTTTGATTTCTTAACATTAGATAACTACAGAAGTTAACATAAATTAACAATACTTGGAAAGCACTTAATAATCTGATTCCAACATTTACTAAAATCATATTATAATCTACATTTTTTCTATTAATCTATTAAAAATAGAATGGTCCTGGGCTAACATGCACTAACAATAAGAAGCTGTATTTGTATTAATTAATGTTAACAAATTTGAATAAATGCCATGACAGAGCGTTGCTTATTGCTTATTAGTTATGCATTAATGCATTAAATATAAACTCTTAATATAATGCATTAAGAGTTACTGGTCTAATAATTTCCTTGCTCTTGCTGGGAGAAATATCAGCTTCTTTAGTTGCTAGTTTTTGCATGGGGAAAATTTAACAAAATTTAATTTAACTATATATATAAAATTTTTTTGCCTATAATACACCATTTAATACATGCAAAATACAAATAAAAGCTTTAGTTGCTAAAAATATGCCAAATAAATGTTTTAATTTTGAAATGTTTTACTGTTTTAATATGAAATCAAACCTCATATGTTGTATATAATATAATATAAAATGTAGTATAATACATACTAATATATTTAAGTGTTGCTTGTGTGTGTGTGTGTTGCAGGCAAAGTTTAATTTAATTCAGTGCATGCTTGTGTGATTTACCTTATTTGCATAGCACCTTTAGTGTATCGGGTATAAAACAGCACAAATAAACAATGCATAAACAAGCGTGAGTCATTCTCAATGAATTCACCCCAAAACATCTGAGCAGAATTCCAACAGAGGGAAAGTTACAATCCTTAGGACACAAACCTGTTAAAGCCTATCAAAAATCGTTCTCGTGTGTGTGTGTGTGTGTGTGTTAAGGTTGATGGACTTCTAGTTTCATTTCCGACTGGGTTGAAAACAGGAATCGTATTGGGATGTTGCCTTTTCGCTGGCATGTGCATGTGCGTGTCTGTGTGTGTGTGTGTGTGTGTGTGTGTGTGTGTGTTTGGAATGAATGGGTGACCGATTTGCGATGAATGAGAGAGAGAGGGCTATAGCTACTCTGCCTGCAGCTGCATTAACATTCAGAAGCTGTCTTACTGACAGAGAGAGAGAGAGAGACAGGGGAGGGAGGGGAGGACTTGGAGGGCAGCGAGAGGGGATAGGAGGGGCTGTTGATTACAGCACTAGGATTGAATGTGTGTGTGTGTGTGTGTGTGTGTGTGATTGTGGGTGCAGGGCTGTTTTAAGGGGGTGAGGTGAGTCGTGCTCAATCCCCCCCCCACACACACACTAATCAATCGAGACCCCTGGCGCCCGCGCGTTGTCGTCTGCGACCGTCCGCGTACGGATAGAATGAGGGCAGGAGCGCACCAGCACAGCCACAGAGAAACGGCGCAGCCGCGTCACAGCGCGTGTGTGTGTGTATGCTCCAGAGCCACGGGGAGTGAACATGCCCCACTCGCGGCGAGTGCAGCCCGAGCGCTCGGCGCCGTTCGCGACAGGCAGCCGTTAACGGGAGCGAGGGGGAGGGCGGGGAGCGCTCAGAGGGAGGAGAGGTGGAAGACAGGAGGAGAGAGGAGCAGAGGAGGAGAAGAAGAGGGATAGGAAGAGAGGGAGTGAGCTGCTTTCACCTGACGCTGGCCCTGGCCGGTTCGGGAATATCGAGGAGGAGACCCACGCACGCACACAAGCTCGCATGCTTCTCGCAGGACCATGTCGGTGACCACCGGATTTGGCTACCAGTTGCCAGGCATCACCACGGTAACCTATGTTTTTGTTTACAGTCCGGGGACGGTCCAGCGGGACCCCAGCCCTCCTCCCGTGGGGCCCTCGCACACACTCTCAGGAGCCCGGGGCCCCAAACGGAAACTCTACAGCGCCGTGCCGGGGCGCACCTTCATTGTGGTCAAACCATACTCGCCGCAGGGAGAGGGAGAGATCCAGCTGAACCGCGGAGAGAGGGTCAAAGGTGAGTGCCCTTTCCTTGCTAATCGCTGTTCACCTGACAGCTGTCAATCATTTGGGAAAGGGGCGGGGTTAGGCCAAGTTTGCTCTGTGGTCACCATTTGTGCATTGCACATGCTGTTAGAGTTGATTAGTTGGATCTTTAGCTTCGTTATCGGTCTGTCCGATAAGTCTTGTTAGTTTCTAGCAAAAAAAAAAAAGCTTTTTGCATTATCATGGGTATGTGGAATGGGACATACTGTTGTTAGGAAATGTCAAGGCGGTTTGGATTGTTTGAGTTCATCTCAGTTTACTTAGTTTTACTTAAAATAGGGTGATATCGGTTATCGGTCGATAAGCTCAAAATGGCATTCTGTCAAAAAAAGAAACATTTAGATTTTCCCTGTGTTCATTGTAAGATAATTATACAGCTGTACTTTTTATTTGGAAAATTGATGCGCTAAATTAATGATGTATTTATTATAGCACTGGACAATAATTAATTGCATCCAAAATAAATATTTTGTGTACAGTGTATATTTTTATTATGTATACATAACATACACTCACATGCATGTATATACTGTTTAAAAATGTTAAGTTTATATATTAAATGTATTTACATGTAATATAAATTGCATGACTATAAATACATTTAAATATATATAAATCATTTTAAAATATATACGTATTTTTACATAATAAACATTGGACACGATTAATCACCATTAACCTTTTTTTATTTATATTTATTATTAATAATACAAAAATACATCAATAAAAGTTTTATAGATTTATTATTCCTTTTTTTTGCAAATAGTCTTAAAAATAAAATACATTTTTGCAAATAAATGTTCAAATTTTATATACAGCTGTTCAATTACTTTATAAAGTGTCATTAGGAATACGCAATATTCTGGCTGGGGACCCGGTACTGTTGCATGCAATAAAAGATTGCTATATGCAGAAAATAGCCTGTAGAACTGGGTTATGAACAGGACTGATCCACAGTGACCTACAGACTGTCTGTTTTGCAATATGCACAAGATGTTCCATCTTTAACATGTCATCTGTGCTGGTATGTCTCAGAAGGAAGAGTCGAAGGGTTGTCGTCTGTCAAACACTGCTCTCTGGAGACCGTCTGTCACATCACACACACACACACACTTACGCATAGCTGTAAGGGACATGCTCGCTTGCTTACGTGCTCTAGCGAAGGAATCTTGCTCCGGAGGAGACTCTGCTCAGACAGTTTTCATGTATTTGTGCTGTCTACATGCGATGCTATTAAAAGATGTGGTTGTAACTCATACTCACTGTTGAGTGTGTGAATGAAAGTGTGTGTGTGTGCTCATGGCTCAGGTTCATGGCTTATGTGTTGTTCTGTTCTTGTTTCCATTCATGCTTCAAACCAGACTACCACTCAAACGCAGTGGAAGGTAAAGAACTCTGCATCCATCCCACTGCCCTCCAGCGTGTATGAGTGTGTGTGTCCCTTGCACAGCCCCCTACACTGGTGTTTTTATCCTTCAGTAACTCTTTCTTTCCACTCTGCCTTACCTGCATGTTCACACACCTGTACCCTGCACCTTGAACACATATATGGCAATGTTACAGTGTTTCCTTCTTCCCTCTTGAGGTTGTGCAGAAAGAATATTGCACATATTCTGACTTCTGTCACATTTAATGCTTAATGCATTTTAATAGAGTATAATTTCCTCTGCTTGTACCCAGAGGAGGCTGTTATTGCTCTGAGGTTGCTCATGTGTAGCTCAGAAAAGTTAGTGGAGCTTCATTTAAGTGTTAACTTTGTATTAAATGTTGCTACTAAAATTCCTTCAGAGAAGTACAAATAGACATGCATTAGATGAATATTTGCGTGTGGCATGAGTAAAGAGTTATATATGTATGCCGCTGGCAGCGCTCAGCTCATATCATTTGGTCTTAAAAGAATTTGAATAGAAGTCATTGTGATTATGCTGCTTTTTATTGCTGTTCTTGAGACTTAATAAATGTCCTATTAATGCTGCATTTATATATGAGCTTTGTCTCAGATGTGTCTTGCTACTGACAGTTCTCAGATCTTTTGGTCTTAAAAATAATTCAGAACAGAAGTTGTGGTTGTTGTTAATATTTCTGATCAGACCTGCTTTTCATTGCAGTTCTTAAGACTCAGTGAAGGTCCTAGTTGTGCTCAAACAATTAGCTTTGTCTAAGATGTTTCAATATTCCTTGTGAGATACAGTACATTTGTTTCATACAAGGAAACAAATAAGTCAAAGGTTGACATGGTAACAGTATAAAACTGTAAAATTAATGTGAATTGCATAACACAGATAATTAATCCTGGATGGATTTGATAAGAAATGATCATATTGAGATCTTTGGTATCTTATTAGCTCATTTTGTGATATTTTCTGGATGTCTTGAGGTAGCATTACTAGTCTTCTCCTACTAATATAATTCTTTAGAGAAAATTACTAATTTAATCTCATTGCAGACTGGGAGAAATATCTCAGATATCTTGTTTGTAATTGGGACATGTAATGGTCCAGAACAGCTGCATGTACGCGTTTTCTTCCTGACTCAGATTCCTGTGCTGGGCAGCAGGTGTATTAGTGGCCGTTAAGTGCCAGGATGCCAATGCTGGTGGAGATGGAGTTGCTGCTATAATCTGGTGGCTCCATGACAGCATGCTGCTTGTGCCAGCTCAGAAACTGCCAGGACAAACCATATGCTGGACACACGACGCATCTCTGACGTAACAGCACCATATGTCAGAAAATGTTCATATTTCCTGTGCACTTTTTCTTCTTGTAGCACCTCTGTGACCTTAGAAAGACACAACGAGAGCCAGCAGTCTCTCTTTGACTCCCAGCTCCTGATATTATTCATAATGACTGTCTCGCGGATGTTCATTAATGTAGGAGGCACTGCTGGGAAAACGACATCTTGTTTTCAGCTTCAGCAACACTATATGTGCAGTGGACTTCTTTCGTTACATTTATATATTAGTAATTGATCATATTTCAGAATTGTTAATGTTAAAGTTGACAGCACTAATATACACTGCTTGAAAGCATATCACACTTCTGTGAAATCAAACTGCTCACTTAGGAAGCAACACTGATTGACGATCAGTTTCACCTGCTGTTGTGTGAATGGAACAGACAACAGGTGGAGATTACAGGCAAGACACCCCAATAAAGAAATGCTTCTGCATGTGGTGACCACAGACCACTTCTCAGTTCCTGTGATTTCTGGCTGATGTTTTGGTCTCTTCTGAATGCTGGAGGTGCTTTCACTCTAGTGCTAGCATGAGACGGAGTCTACAACCCACACAAGTGACTCAGGTAGAGCTCATCCAGGATGGCACATCAATGCGAGCTGTGGCAAGAAGGTTGGCTGTGTCTGTCAGTGTAGTGTCCAGAGCTTGGAGGTGCTACCAGGAGACGTGGACGAGGCCGTAGGACAACAACCCAGCAGCAGGACCGTTACCTCCGCCTTTGTGCAAATAGCAACAGGAGGAGCACTGCCAGAGCTCTGTAAAATGCTCCAGCAGGTCACAAATGTGCATGTGTCTGCTCAATCTTTTAGAAACAGACTCCATGAGGGTGGTATGAGGGCCCGACATCCACAGGTGCTTACATCCCAACACCGTGCAGGACGCTTGGCATTTACCTGAAAGCAGGTTCACACTGAGCACATGTGACAGACGTGAGTGACAGAGTCTGGAGACGCCGTGGAGAACGTTCTGCTGCCTGCAACATCCTCCAGCATGACCGGTTTGGCAGGGGGTCAGTAATGGTGTGGGGTGGCATGTCTTTGGAGGGCTCTCCAGAGGTAGCCTGACTGTCATTAGGTACCGAGATGAGATCCTCAGACCCCTTGTGAGACCATATGAAGGTGAGGTTGGCCCTGGGTTCCTTCTAATGCAAGACAATGCTAGACCTCATGTGTCTGGAGTGTGTCAGGAGTTCCTGCAAGACGAAGGCATTGATGCTTTGGACTGGCCGCCCGTTCCCCAGACCTGAATCCAATCGAGCACATGTGGGACTTCATGTCTCGCTCCATCCACCAACGCCACATTGCACCACAGACTGTCCAGAGCACATCATCAGGATCATGTCCAGGTGTTGTAGGGAGGTCATACAGGCGCGTAGAGGCCACACACTACTGAGCCTCATTTGGACTTGTTTTAAGGACATTACATCAAAGTTGGATCAGCATGTAGTGTGTTCTTCCACTTCAATGATGAGTGTGACTCCAAATCCAGACCTCCATGGGTTAATACATTTGATTGCCACTGATACTTTTTGTGTGATTTTGTTGTCAGCACATTCAACTATGTAAAGAACAAAGTATTGTATAAGAATATTTCCTTCATTCAGATTCAATTTTTTTATTTTAGGGTTCCCTTTATTTTTTTTGAGCCGTTTATATAGACATTTAAACAATCCATTCCTGTGATTTTAATAAATTAATTTTCTGCAGATCAATCAATTTAATTTAGCAAAATGATAAATTTCTTAATTTATAAGGATTTTGAATATTAATGTATAATACAGTTGAATCTCAGACTACTGATCTAGACTGAGAGATATCTGCTATTTTTACTGTATAAATAGAAATTTAATCAAACTCAAAATTGATTTTAGATTTTTTTGAGCTATATTCTGTAATTAGATTTTGTGGCCCAATCGCATTAGTTCACCTTTGGAGACTCTCTCTCTCCCTGATAAAATCACGTTTAGGGGCCCAAATGTCTGTGAGACCTTGAGGACTGAATAAACCCGCTCGTGACTTAATAACCTTTAGTGTGCTCACGTGGGAATGTTTTGACGGTCCTTCGCCTCATACAGATGTGAGATGCATTTGGACGGCGTGGCTTCAGTTCACTGGAGCTTACCAACTTCAGCCTTGCTTTGAGGTCGCAGGTGATAAACGGATGAGGGCTGCAAATATATCCCCCTCACAGGGGTGAGACCTGCTCCTGAGGAAGGATATTTTTATTGGTTAAAGTCCTATCTTAGGCTCGATATGTGATTGATACAATTATGAGACACCAAAGGGTAGTGAGTTTATAATGTGAGAAGTCATTATATAGACTGGTATATGCTTCGAAGGGATTACATATTTTTCATTTTTAGTATGAACTTTGAACCAGTACTTTTGATATCCCTATTTCTGATTACTCCATCCTCAATTTGAGTGCAAAGTACCAATCTATAATTACAAAGCCAACATAATCATAGACATCAAATCTGGAAGCACCAGCCAAGGACTTCCAGAATAAATACTGAGTACAAGTGACATTCAAAATAAGCTGTTGTCTGTCGTCTTGTTCAAAGAGACTTACGTCTAACACTGTATCTATCTCTGCCGCTCTTACAATGCTGTTTACCTGTTTTTCCTTCACTCTTCATCTCCGTCTTTACCTTGACTTTGTTTCTCTTCTCTCTCGTTCGTTTTTCTGATGGAAGAGAATGTTTATGAGGAGATCATGCTTGGTAAACATGAAGCCCTCTTATATCAACCTTTTCTTTCCTCTATACCTTCAGAGCTCTTATATGATATTCAGTAGATACCGATAGTACAGTCGTAGTTCTCTATAGAGCAAAATACACTAGTAGAATCTGCATTGTAGACCCACATATGCACACTTTGTCTTGTTGTAGAGCTCTGATGTATGTGTGTTGTCTCTTTCTGGCAGAGTCTATCAAAGAAAGTGAAGAGGAAGGTAAATTCATTAGAGTAGAGCCCTGTGCACTGCTGGACTCTCTGTAGACTGCTTTAGGTCAGACAGAACCAGTCTGAGACCACAGACCACCAATACAATAAAGATCCCTGTAGATCCAGTGCAGTAGGTTACTAGGTTTTTAGCGAAAAAGGATGGAATGATGGATGAGGTTTGCTGTGTGTGTGTGTGTGTGTGTGTGTGTGTGTGTATGTGTATGTGTTTGTGTCCGAATATCCTTAAAAATGGTGAAACCTACATTTTAGGAAGCCTACCATTATACAGTTTGAAGCAAAAGTACTTCATATGTAAAAAATGGGTTCTGGTTTGGGCAAGGTTAGTCCGTAGTGATTATATTGGGCATGATTAAGACACCAGATTGTTTGACCCTAATCATTGTAAGGTTAAGAGAGAGCAGATACAGTTAAATAATTAAATACATATACAAAGTCTTTTTCCTTATGAAACTGTATTTTCTTATTAAAGACACTTTTCTTATTAATGTAAATATTGATAATAGTTTTATTCTGGTTAATATTTCTGGGAAACATGTTTTTTAAATAAATAAAATAACAAATAAACCTAATGCTGCACACACACACACACACACACACACACACACACATACATATATATAATTTATTTTTTTCATAACATGTTTTTTTTTTTTATTTATTAAGTTGAAATAACATTTATTGTTGATAATTGTTGATAAGGAGCTCACGGTATATTTATCTTGAAAGCTTTATATAGAATCAATTTGCTCAAAATCAATTGCTATGTGTTTAAAGTAAATGATATTTCACTTCTGGACCCCAGCTGTTGCACATTATATCCTGTGTGCTGTAACAACAAAGAAAATCATTCAAGGGATAGCATGTTATATTACATTTTATGATTCAATTAAGAAAGTACACTTTTATTTCATTTTGACTAGTGTATGAATACGATTCAATTTTCTGTTTCCAGTCCCCTGCTGTCAAATTCATTTATTCATTTCATTTTTCCCTTTTTTCTTAATGTCATCAGAAGAATCTCCCTATGTAGACCATTATGTAGAGCATGAAATTAAGGAGGAGGATGGCCGTGGTTCTGTGGATGATAAAGGTAATCTTACCCTTCTAGCTCAGCTGTATTCTCTTAGAAACAGTAGTTAGAGAAGTCTGCTGTAGGTGGAGATTTAAAATAGATTTGTGTCTGTTTTTATATCTGTAATCAGTTTCAATCCTTCATCTCTTAATGCTGTCCTGCATGATCTTGAATGCATTCCCTGCTCATGTCATTTAATCCACAACGAGGTAATATTAAAAGTTGTATCCTGTTAAGCTCAATCAGAATGTCAACGGTGATTGGAATCAATTTGTCGGCACTCAGGAGAGATAAACACGGGCGCTGGTCGTATGGGTGTTGTTGTTGAACATTAGTGGGCGTTGATGCATGCGATAGTCTTACAGCGTAACGGAAACGTGGCTGTTGCACGCATGATGTCGTTAATATTCCACAAGCATTGGGAGTGTCCCACAGCCATTAATCATGTTTGTGAATGTCTAATCTGGCTGTTATTTGCAGCAATTCCATTTTCATGCCTGTCTTAAAGATTAATAAGTAGAGGTGTACGAGACTAGAGCATGCTGGGAAAACATGAGCTCACACTGATAATCTACTCTGTGACAAAGTCATAGCTGGTTCAATCAAACAAAGCAGTTTAAGTAACGCATCTTCACCTGGATGGGAGTGAAACGGTTGAGTTTCCTGGTTCAAAAATGGCCTTTATCAAAGGAAGGGATAAAGGACGCTGTCTTAACACTGTGTCTCTTGATCAATGGCGGTTTGGAACCGAAAGAAGTCCACTTGCTTTCTCAGTATTCAGTGGGTCGCTGCCAAAAGCATGAAGCTTCCTTTTAAAGGGCCCTCTTTACAAGATGTAATAAAAGTCTCTGGTGTCCTCAGAATGTGTCTGTGAAGTTTCGGCTCAAAATACCCCACAGATCATTTATTGTACCGTTTTGAAAATTGAGATTTTGAGTGGAAGCAGAAAGGCACTGTTTTTGTGCTTGTATCTTTAAATGCAAATCAGCTGCCTTCACCTCTGATGCGTTGGCCAAAACACAACATCTGTTTAGAACTAAACTGTTATTGCACTTAAACTGTAAAATACACACAAGTTTATGTTAAAAACATGCATAAGTTACAAAAATAAGTGTCTGGAACTAGATTAGATAATAAAATGCCCCTATTATGGGTTATGAAAGGTTCGTTCAGGTTCAAGATTCACAGTCGACTTTCTTTTGAGAGACAATACCTTTATACACGATGCACTTTCAGTTTCACTTGGAGCTGTGTTACACACTGCATGGAAGATCATTTTTAAAATCCATAACAAGGGCACTTAAAGTGACAGCAGCATGATATACAGTACATATACAGTACTGGTTTCTGTGCTGATAATATGAGCCAAACAATTAAAAAACTCAAACTGTAAGTCACTCACAAACTATATCTTTAACAAGAAGACATTTTTTACTTGAATGCTGCTTTAATAGCATACAGATAAACATGCGGCTTACTCAGAAACTTCTAAAATCTGAAGTAGAATAGTATTTTCTTGGAAAGCATACTCCAATAATCTTCTTTTGTATATGTTTAAAATAATTTTGACAGTACAATCTTTAGTGCTAGCATCATCAAATGATGTGTTTGTATTTTAAGATTTTAATGAACCAATAAAAGGTATTGAATTTAATCATTTAATAATGCCAAATGCAAAAATGTACAGTTATACAGTGTTTGTGTCTGTAGATGCAGAACTGAAAATCGTTTCATCTATTTAAATAATTATTCACTTCCAGCACTCTCTAAAATGCAACTTTTCAATTCCGATAGTCCACTTTACACATTCTACTAACTATACGTAACTTTGTAACTTACACGTCAGCTACATATCAACTACTTCACATAAATGTGTAACTAAATGTCTACTAACTCTGTTAGGGTATAGGTTTAGGGTTAGTAGAATACGTTTCTGATAGTCAGTATGTAGTATGTTGTGGATCCATCAAAATAAAGTGTTAAAAGATATTAAGCAGACAGTACTAATACTCTAATGACTGCTACTATACTTTTAGTTTCAAAGCTGCAGGCACAAATGTGATGGATTATATCCGGTGAAGGATACATCAGCATCGCCTGCAGAAATGGATCAGATGGACTAGACAAGACCATTTGCAGACTTTGCATTTGTCCTGCTTATGCAAACAGTCTGGATGATTAGCCAACATAACGTGGCATCCATAACCCATTTCAAATGCAACAGGATGTTCAGTAAGTAAAAATGTAGGTTAACTTATTTGTATCTATTGGGAATTGAGTGGATTGTCACTGTCAGGCAGGAAGGGTTCATTGATTAATTATTATTAATAAAAAATCCTGATAAACATGTGATCCTTAAACTTAGCTGATGAATCCGAAATATTGATTCCATTGCCTTTTTAAACTGAAAAGCATGCATCATAGCTGGGCGTCAGTGCTTGATTAGCTCCTCTTACATTTCCTGGCATGTTTGTCCACCTCATTAAAGATTTCCCATCGGCCAGCAGTAAAACCGCAATTCTTTTAAAGTTGAAGAAATCAATTAACTTTAATTGTGCTTCTCCGCTAGTTCTGAGGCGGTGTTACCGAGCGGCCGGTTTCCCCCAGCAGAGCTCTTTTACTTTTCAAAGCAGCTTAATAGAATTGGTGTTTGAAGAGGCCACTAGTTCCTGGTATCTGTCGAGAAGTTTGTGTTTCTGTGCTTAAAGTGAACATTTGTAAACAGCCACTTGTCCTTGCGGCCCGCGGGCAGGTTCTAGCTCTTTCTGTGCCAAGAGCACGATCTCTTGCTTTTCACGGCTCGGTATGTAACTATGTCGAAGGCAGCTGTATTTTTCGGGAAACAAGAGCACATCTGCCTGTCTCTTAGCAACAGGTGTCTGTGCTCCAGTATGGTATGTGCGCTTGTTGAGTGATGTGACATTTCACTGTCAAAGTTAAACTCTCTGTGATATCAAAATATTTGTGTTTGGTCGGACCCTGCCAAGTCGTGTGGTGTATACACAGTGACCTAAATAAATACCCACAATGCACTGACGCTCCGGGCGATGCGTGTTCGACACGGGTGTAATCGCTCTCAAATGTGGCAGATATCTAAAATATTATTTCCCGTGCAATGCGGGCAGAAAAATATGACCCAGTTCTGCATCCGAAGCAGGAACATGATTCCGCCATCTGAAATGTGATTGAAAGCGTGTTTGTAAGTCGGAGTAGCCTTAATTTATGTTGCGCAAGGTCATGTCGCAGATGATGCTCAAATCAAGCAGCGGTTTGGGATTTATGTGTGCTCCTGTGTGTTTTTTGTAGATGTTTTATGGCGTTTGTCAGCGTAATGAATGGCGGTTTTGATGTAGGTTGGTATTGTCCCGTTGCAGCTGTAGGGAGCCCATCTCATCAGCTCGCTTATGGCCGTAAGAGGCTTTCTGCTGACTCATGCCTGTGTATCATAGGCTCTGTGCATTTGTGCTGACTCACTCACAACTTTTATTAAGGTGACTGAGTAGAACATATGTTGCTTTATGGTGGAGTCTGAGCATCTGCACACTCGCTCAACGCTTTAGCATGCACACCATTTCCCTAATAAAGATCTAAAAACATATATATATGCATTTATAAATGTGTAGATGCATTCAATTGATCAAAGATATCAGTAAGGATAAATATATTTATTGTTACTGATCTTCACTTCAGATTAGGGAGCAGATATTCACTATTAAGAGTTTTCCCTCAACCCCTAATAATAGTTAGTAAGGTAGTTGTTAAAAAATAGGTATATAGAATTTATATATGTGCAAAAAAACTAAATGCTAGCTAATAAGCTACTAGTTAATAGTGAGAAACAAGAGTTTCTGCAAAAATAAGCACAACATAGATGATAATAAAACATGGATTCTGAAGGATAGTGATGGACTGGGGTCTATTAAATAAATGCAGCCTTCATGAGCAGAGAAGGATTTATTCAAATGCATTTTTAGAAAAAAGATATGTATTTAGACAAATGTACTGATTTGTGAGAGACTTCTGGGGTAAACAATCTGCTGCATAATACACACACACACACACACTCTCCCACAATACCAATAAAATGTGGGAATATCTGTTGTTAGTGGATTCGATATTCACTGCTGCAACTTTGTCAAAACAGCAAGCTCTTATCTGATTGGCTGGCTTTCTGTAGTTTCTGAATGCACATGGTTTCATCCATCTGGCTTTTGTTTAGACACTTAATAGCAAGTAAACAAGATATCTTTAAGTGCACCTGGGTACTTTGTATTTTAAACTGTGATTGGATTACATAAGCGGGTGACTCTTGGCCAGAATAAGCTGCGCTGTGAACTGCGTTTATTGCTGATGATTTTAGATCTCTAGTGACTGCATGGTATTTATCTCTGAAAAATCATTTCAAATGTCAGTTTTTCATATCTGTGATCAGTGTTGGTGTTTGTAGTCGTCTGCTCATAATGAGTCAGTGTTTAGCTTACATCGGCTTGCACTTGTTTGTATGCGATATCTTTGATCCCAAGGTTAATGCGCCACTCGGTGCATTTTGACTTTTTTGTCACAGCTGACCACCTGTATTCTATCTCTGTCACCTTTACCTTGCCCCAAACTTTTGCCCCCCACCATCCACACCACCTGTCACACACACACACACACACACACCTGGGCTAACACACAATAGCCTTCTGCTTGTGGCATGTTGTATATGCACTCTTGTCTTTCTTTCCTAACTATGATTCACTCACACTTTGAGGGTGTTTAATTAGAGGGTTTATCTTATAAAAAACATCTTGTGACTGTTTTTAAAGAGACGTTTATTTAAAGAAACTTTAAGCATTAGATTAGGCATGTCTATTCACAACACAAAGCCACAAAACAAACAGCTTGTGACATCATAGTTAAATTAAAGCCCATTGTTTGTTGTACTGTATTGTTTACAAATTAATTGTGTGTACATTTATTTATTACTTTATCTGTAGTAATGTATTTATTCATTCATCCATTTAAATTATTTTACCTTAAATTAATTAACTTACCTTATTTATTTTTAACATTAAATTATAATATTTTATTTTATTTTATAAAAGTCCCGTCTAATATTTTTTTCTTAGTTAATGCTTCTTGGTGAATACCCCATGACTGTAAACACAGGTGACTCTTAAGATGCAGTTGCATGTTTAATGAGTTTCTTTCCAATAACACAATCCAGAATAATACTTCTATTATAATAGGTAACACAAGCTGAGTCTTTCTCTCATCCATTCATGAACACACACATGAATGATGTTTGACCTGATACTACATCAGGCTTTTGGAAAAAGGCTGAAATGTTATTTCTAAATGGTTAGAGCTCCTTAGCAGCACAGCTTCACGTGAAGGCCCATTGTTCCCAAGGGCAGCCTGAACACACCAACAAAACACCATCGATCAGGAGCCCATGATTGATGTTCTGATAGCTCGGGACTAATCAATAGATTGAAGCAGCGTGTGGGTGTGATGGGGCAGAGAGGGGCTTCCTCTGTCACTGTTGCTGCTGACTGCAGACTTCCTCCTCCACCACAGCAACAATCCTGATGGTGATGGAGTCCCCCATAAACAAACTGCTGTTTGCTGATCTGAACCTGGGGAAGCCATCCTGACTTCACCCAAAAATGATGCCCTGAAAATGTAGATTTTAGCCTTACTACTGTACATTCACACCTAAAGAAAAACTACATTCCATGACACAGAAACAGTATTATTTACAGAATTAATTATAATATATTTGAGCGTCAGCCAATCAGATTCAGAGACCAGAAACAATGGTGGCCTGTACACTGCCCTGGTAGGAAACACCCTAGTAAAGTGTGGTTTTGGGTGATAGCAGCATAAATCCTAATCATTTTTTAGTACAAATACTGTACATTAAAGTAACTTGACGTTATCATTGAAGACCAGCAATAATAATTTTAATTTTGATTATACAATTATGTCAATATATATAGGTCAAAGTTGAGCTACAGTGCTATGGGGCGAACTTGATTTCGAATAGCATGTAAATTAAAAGTTTTGGTTTACATAATATATGTATGTATGGTCTTTATATTAATTATGTGTCTATAAATACACACATGCATGTATATATTTCAGAGAAATATGTTATGTTTATGCATTAAATATTTTTATTTATAATGTAAATTATACTAATATAAATATGGGATTTTATATACATAATAAATATACCCTCATATATTAATCAATCATAGCAGCTACGCAGATAACACTAACAGGTTTGAAGAAACATGAGTGTGAATATAAAATGATTTCTAATTTTTTGAGTGAGTTACTTATTTAAACTGGGAAAGAATAGGGTCCAATTTAAATTGGATCTAAACCCAAAATTCCCACAGCTACAGGCAGTACTTGTTAATGCAACAACACTTATGAAAAATCGCCAGTCTCGCGCATAACTCTCCCAGCGAAGAAGTGTTCTCACCTCACATCGCTCATCAAAGGTGAACTTTGCAATCTTTCTCTCTGATTAAATTCATTAAGCAGTCACGCAGTGTTAACAAAATCACTAATGCAGGAGAATACAGGGGGAGGGGTGATGGACTGAGAGCATTTCCCTGGGACTATTGTACCTGCTGTCAGAGAGAAACGCTTTAACTGTGCGTTTAATCTTCTCTAACTTCTTTTATCTGCCGCTTTGAGCGAGACTGAGTGAGGTAAGAGAGTGAAGCTAGAGAAAAAGCGTCTGCGTTAATGGCTGCTAATGGTGTTCTGGGTCTAACTGTTTTAAATATTGGTGCTTTAAATAAGATTGGTGTTCTCTGTAGTATGTTGTTGGGGGAAGTGAAGCATTCTGTTGTCTGCTGCAATCAGAGGTGCTTGTTGATCCAGACGGATTGATTGTTCTTTAATAATCATGGTGAATGATGTAGGTTTATAATATTATTCAAACTTTACAATGGTAAACTAAATCTAGCTATTTACATTAGATCATGGTATTGTGTTTGTGTGTGTGTGTGTGTGTGTCCCAGGACTACAAATCCAGTCGTACGGGTACATTATTTTTAAAATTGAGATTTATACATCGTCTGAAAGCTCAATAAATAAGCGTTTGTTAGAGTATAGAGTAGGGCGAGATTTGAAAATCAGGAATCTTGAGTGTCCAAAAAAAAAAAATCTAAATATTGAGAAAATCGCCTTAAAATTTGTTCAGATGAAGTTCTTAGCAAGGCATGTTAATGATCAAAAATCAAGTTTTGATAAATGTACAGTAGAAAACTTGCACAATATCTACATGGAACATGATCTTTAGTTAGCCTAATGATTTTTGGTGTAAAAGAAAACGTCTAGGTTACCTATTGTAACCCCCGTTCCCTGATGGAGGGAACGGAGACGTATGTCGTATCGACAG
>JAUCNO010000318.1:3136045-3201010 GCA_032353835.1 Enteromius viviparus | reverse complement strand
TCTTGGTGTTCTCTGGCAAATGCCAAGCGTCCTGCACGGTGTTGGGCTGTAAGCACCTGTGGACGTCGGGCCCTCATACCACCCTCATGGAGTCTGTTTGAGCAGACACAAGCACATTTGTGGCCTGCTGTGGGCTCTGGCAGTGCTCCTCCTTTAATTTCAGAGAAGTGTGATTGACTTGGAGTTACATTGTGTTGTTTAAGTGTTCCCTTTATTTTTCTTTATATATAATAAGTTTTTTAAATTATTAATAAATTATTATATTAGTATTTATTATTAATTGTATTATCATTTTGAATCTTTCATAATTTATCCATGATTTATGTATATTTATTTAGAGATATATTTATCTGCATATAACTCAAGAATCATTGATCCTCATTGAAGCAATAAGGTCGAAGACAAACAAAAGTTTTTATTTTATTTCAGTGTCATTTCCTGTTTCAGTGGGGAAGTTATCTTCAGGATGGCTCGGTGCCTCTTTCACACAGCTGATGTAAATCAGAGAAATTCTCACAGTGCCTCATATCCTGGAGATCTATTCTGCCATTTGTTTTGATTTCAAAAATAAATAAAAAAATATGCATATTAGACTTCTTTAGGCTTTAAGTGTGCTTTCATTTCAAAAATCTGTTTGCGTTCTGGCCATCCACATCCCATCTGTGGCATACGGATGCTTCCCATAATCCCTGGCTGGCACCGAGGCATGCATTATGCTGTTCATTTAAACTAGAAGCATATTTTACAAAAGCATTTAGCACTCTAAACTGTTGGGCCGGAGGGGAGTGGGACTGGTTATGGGGTTTTGACAAGCTTCAATCATTGATCACGTCATCAGATTGCCACAAAGAAGCTTTAAGACTCTCGAGGCCTTTATAGACCGTCACTCAACTGATCAAGACTTTTCAGAGAGTCAGTGTTGCTTCTGAAAGATGTGATTTGCCATTAAAGTAATTGATAAAGTCTTGATTGTCCTGCATGGATTTGTGACATTTCATGCTCTGTTCTTATACAAGAGTGTTTGTACTCTTAATTCTTCTGACAGCCTTTTTATCTCACTGTGAGTTTAGTGAGGCAGTACCAGTGCATTTGTGTGTGGGATTGTGTTCATTTGCTCACTATAATAAATGGTCTAGTTGTTCGTTTAGCCATCTGGAAAGGATGTGACTCAGCTGTGCTTTACGAACTTTTAATCTCATTTCCAGATCCTGTCTATGTTCACATGATGCAAAAACTGCATCAAAATATATTGATTTATATACAGTGTGTGTTGATGTAGTTTGTCATTTGACAGATGAATGCTGCGTGTAGCCCTCAGAAATCTCTCTCTCTTTTCTCTCACTCCTCTTCCTGTAAGAGTGATAAATGATTGCATTATTCTTCCTCTGGACACAGATGGTGAGGACCCGTGTAATCAACTACACACACATGCACATCTCCATATGTTGATTTTAGTTTTGTGTAGTTATGAAGAGAGATTATGCATTATACAGTATATAGCTTATGCTTTACCTTTATGTATGAATTCTATAATTAAGAATGTATTGTACTGTATTTTTTTTATGGAACAAGAAGAACAATTTAAAGTATTGTTTTTCTGGCTAAACACTTTTCGTCTTTGACCCACATATAAGCATCAGTTGTTCTGTGATGATGATGAGTCTTATTGAGATAGACTGATTTGATTTTTTTTGGTATTTTGGTGTGTTTGGTGATTCTGAATGGATCGGTACAGTAGCTGTAAGCCTGTGGTCTTGATTCGTTGAGTTTTTAATCATATCTGCAGTGACATTTTTGCAAAGTATATTTTCAAATAAGAACAGTAAAGGTTTAAATCTTGAATTTATGTTGTTTAAAAATACTAACATGGAATTGAAGAGTAATAACACTGACGTACAAAGGATTTTTAATTTTTAAAAATGGTGAGAACCACTGCTATATGCAACACTAATACCAGTGATTATATATGTGAATATATATATCAACCTCTTTCTCTCTTTTCCTCTCCTGTGAATTTTTCCTTGCCTTCAAGTCATTAAAATGCTAATGCATGCTTTAACTTCTCAATTCTGTGGTGCCAGAGTAGGACAGTCAGTTACTCTCTCTCTCTCTTTCTTCAAGTTTTCCTATTTGCTATTAATGTTTTTTCTATTATTAAGTTATGAGCTGGGGTTTTTTTTAAAATAATTTAATTAGTTTATTCTATTATTTAACGTAAATTATAAATAAATGTATTTATATTTTATGTAATTATATTTATTTTTGTTAATTTATTAATATGCATTTATTTTTGTATATTATGTATAATACTATATATTTCATTTAGTCATTTATATTTGCATTCAGTCAGTTAGCAGAGGCTAAAGAAGAAGTAATAAATAAAAATAAAATACAAAAGAATTAGGAAAGCTAGCGTGAGGTGCACTGAGTGCATGTAAGTCAAATAAAGATGAATATATAATATATTATATTATGTTGTTTTTGTTGTAGAAACTGCAACCATAATTTAGTTTTTATATTTCCATTTTTCATCATCTCTCTGATCCTTTGTCTCTTATTAGAAGTTTTGCAAGCCATATGCAGTGTATACATGAAACACAATAATTATTATTCGTTTGAATAGCATCTATAAGTATTAATATATATCACAGTATGTTTTCGTAGTGTGCTGAACTTTATTTTTGAAACATCAAGGTAACTTTGATGCATCATAATATTAAACACAATCAGACACTTCACAGCCTGTGAAAGCAAGAGAGGACTGAAGAAGAGCCGACATACACAGAGGGAATACAGGAAGGAGTGGAGACAGGGGACGGAAGAAAAGACAGAGGAAATATGCATTAGTAATCAGACCAGAGCAAGTGGGTCACTGAGTTTATTAAGAAAAGGGAGAGAGAGATAGGAAGACATGTTGAATTCAATAACACAGAGAGCAAAGTGTAATTCAATAACTGCTGTAACACAATTTCTAATGTATCTAGGAAGGAAACGCATGTGCTCGACTGACAGAAAATGTTAGTAAGATTCATTATTTGTGAGATTCTCAGGGTGTGTTTGTGTGTGAATGTGTATATGTGTGTCAGCAGATTGGCCTTCTGTAGGGGAGCGGTGCATTGATTTCCAGCCCAAAGTCCAATCACATAAATCTAGTCTAGCTTGAGACACCAGGCCTATTAGCCTGACTGGATTAACGAGACCACGTTCTCTCACACACACACACACAAATATACAGTTGACCTTGCCTGTGCATTAAATTAAGAATTTGTCGCACACACATTTCTCAGAAGGCTGATTAGAGACATGCAGTCAGCTCTGAAATGCAATGCAAATATGATAAATGCCGCTGAAAATGATAAATTGCATGTTTAATATGTGTCATGTTTTTCTTTCAGAGACGAGAGAGGACCGAACCAAGAGGCTGTTCAGACATTACACTGTGGGCTCCTACGACAACTTTACCTCATATAGGTAATGTATATATGTGTGCATGCAGAGAAGGTATTTATATATATATATATATATGGGATTCTGGTTATCAGTAGAGCAAACCTGAGAAAGTTCGTCATTTTTGGTATTGAGTCTCTACTGCCATCTAGAGGATAGAGGTTGTGAACACATGTTACATCATGCTTTTGTTTTTAATTTGCACATAGATTCCATTTCACTTTTTATTGCATGCAACATATTCATTTTTGTTTCTGTCTGTTTTCGATTAAAAAAACGAATGCATTATAACGTGATTCCCTGGAGAACAGAGAACTGCATTACATTTTACAGCTAGAGTGTAATAAAAAACTATCGGCGCGTGCTAGGGACAGTCAAATTAGATGAATGTAGTTAATTCTGTCCCACCAACAAAATATAACGTTGTATGCTTTAATATAAAAATAATTACAAAATACATGTATTTTCTACAGGTGCATCTCGATATATTAGAATGTCGTGGAAAAGTAATTCTGTAATTCAGTGCACACAGACTGTAGTCTTTGGTTCTTTTAATTGTGATGATTTAGGCTCACATTTAACATAAACCCACCAATTCAACATCTAACAGTTATCTCAACAAATTAGAATAGGGTGGCATGCCAATCAGCTCAAAACACCTGCAAAGGTTTCTCCGCTTGGTTCACTTGTCTACACAATCATGCGGAAGACTGCTGATCTGACAGTTTTCCTGAAGTCAATCATTGACACCCTGAATGTTTTTGGGTAAGCCGCAAACAATCACGGCTGTATCCAAGCATGTTAACAGAAAGTTGAGTGGAAGGAAAATGCACAACCAACCGAGGCTTTATGAGGATTGTCAAGCAAAATCCATTCAAGAATTTGCATGAACTTCACAATAAATGGACTGAGACTGAGTTCAGAGCATCAAGAGCCACCACACACAGACCTGTCAGGAATTTGGCTACAGTTGTCATATTCCTCTTGGAAGGGGAGGGTGAACTCAACTATTTCGAAATGCATTTCTTGCAGGGGTTTTTAGTTCTATTTACACAATTATTTTAGGAATACGTATATATATATATTGTTCACAATGCAATTTTCATTTTGATTTAAATCATTAAAAAAAAAAAAATTGCACAAAATTGCTATTTACGTCCATGCGTGAGCCTAAGTCATCACAATAAAAAGAACCAAAGACTTAAACTACTTCAGTCTGTTTGCTTTGAATTTATTTAATACACAAGTTTCACAATTTGAGTTAAATTACTGAAATAAATTAACTTTTCCACGATTTTTTAAGATGCACTTGTATATTTCATGCATCATTTTACAAATTTAGATATCTACTAGTTTCTCACAGCATTGCAAAGCTTTACATTTAAAGTTTGTGTAGTTTTGTACTACTAAAACAGTCAAATGTTTGTATATTATATACATATATTGATGCAAAACTGTCAAAACTATTTGATTTGCACCCAAGAAGCCAAATGGTGACATTGGTGTAAAGTCTTCATTATACAGATTTGCAGTTTATTCATCATGTTTAAAAATATATATATATATATGAATTCTATACAGCTATATACTTATATATTCAGGCTAGTGCATATTTAATGTTGGGGATGTGAGAAATTGTATTGTTGTTTAACAGATTGTACAGTATAACTCTATAAATAGCTTTGTTAACTATACATTTTGAAAATTACTATGACTGTAAGTGCATCACACACCAAGCTAAATTCAGTTTGGTGTCCAAACCCACCATAGGTCTACTCTTTACATGCTGTTGCATATCCATCCTCCCTAGTGTGACCGCAACACACAAGCTAGTTTTTGCTACTGCTATTTTAATTCTGTCGATTCTGCGTGTGTAATATATTTAACAAGTGTTTTCGAAATTAAAGACGGATTGATGTGAGATGGAGGATAAGATGAGATGAGTTTGAGAAAGGAGTGAGCGAGAGAACGAGAGAGGATTAATTACTGGAGTCTCTCTGTCAAACTGATGCTTTTCACTCCATTCATCTTCTCTTGCCAGGATGCTCAACAACAGCAAACAGGTCTAGAACAGCAGCCTGCACCCAGTCAAATCAATTACTTTCTGAAATGGACTCGAAACGTACAAGACAAATGAAGCCTCTCCCAGACTCTTAAAATCATCTGTTTCCCAATATGAGATGAATGAATGACCATCACCTTACTGAAGTCCTCACAGGGGCTCTGTTTAGAGTAACCTAGCTGTTGGAAGCTGCCAAGCTCTCTGAAAACCAAAATGTCATTGTATAAAATTATTGTAGATAATTTTTAGAATCATTATGACCAGCAAAGGACAAGCTTATGCCTAACCAGCATATACTGATTTTTAGTTTTTCAACAGGGTGGTTTAAGGCTGTAAATGTTAGCATGTGAACTAGCTAATGTGTTAAATCTTCAGTTTTGATAGTAAATCGAATTAATATTGTATGTATTAGTATGTCTGTGTCCTTGCCCTGCTGAAAAAAACAGAATATGCTAGTTAGGTATGTTTTGATGCTGGTTTAAGCTGGTCCTTTGCTAGCTGGTGACCAGCAGAAACCAGCAAAAAACCAGCTTAAACCAGCATCACAGCATCAAAACATACCTAACCAACATACGCAGTTTTTTTCAGCCGAGCATTCAGCTTTATTAATAGATTCAGACGGTTAGCAAGTAAGTAGCCTATACCAAACTATGTCCCGCTAAGTCTGTTATGGTAGCTAATCGATTTAAAGTGTAAAGATTAGCATGTGAGTGTGCCCAACTACGTTTAATTCTGCAAGTTGCTTTATGCTAGCATGTGATTAGCGATAAGTCGGCTAATCAAAATGTTAGCCTAGCATTCAAGTGTGCCAAATTACATTCAGCCAATAGGATACAATACCTAATATGAAAAGTTTGCTAATCTTTATAAACTGTGAAAGTGTGTTATGCAATATTTAGCTAGTCGCTAATCAGTTTAAACTGTAAATATTAGCATAAGTGTACCCAAGCACATTCAGCTAATATGACATGTTTGCTAATTAATGTAAATGGCAAATATTGGCAGGTAAATGTGCTATACAATACCTAATATGAAAAGTTTGCTAATCATTATAAACTGTGAAAGTGTGCTATGCAATATTTAGCTAGTGGCTAATCAGTTTGAGCTGTAAATATTAGCATAAGTGTACCCAAGCACATTCAGCTACATCTGCTAATCAATAGGCTATAAATTGTAAATATTGACCTGTAGTGTGCTGTACAATGGTTAGCTTATATGACAACTTCGCTAATTGATTTAAACTTTAAATATTAGCATGAAGATCTAACTGTGCAAAACAATGTTCTGCTTATGACAACACCGTTATTCAATTTAAAAAATGTTCCTGAACTACTTTACCTAATACTTTCCGATGTCCATACTATACTAAAAGATTGATGTTCTAAGTGTACTAGGAAATACTGTAATCACTTATTAGATTTAGTGTAAATGTTAATTAATATTCTGATCAGCACGAGTTAGCACATGTTGACCTAGCTATGAAAAGCTAGGACACCGACTGAAAGCATACGTTGGCTAAAGTTAAAATGCGTGCTGTCAACTCCCTCCTCACTTACTTCTCTTACAAGTGTTTATTAGGCTATATGTGAGTGTCAGTCACCGTACAGAGGTGTAGCTTAATTTACGTGGGACATTGAAGTGGAGTTAACACGGCTCAGGGGATCATTTTAAGGAGCTGTGTGCACTACATTGACAAGAAGTTAGCGCTGCAGGAAACCTTCTTTCCTGAGGTCTAATGGCCTTTATATGCATTTTCACACTTCATTATCTCATCAAATTATCAATAGGCGCTAGATTAGCTGAACTTGACTGTGAGGGCTTTTGTAAGCTTATAACAAATATTTGAAATGGGTAATGCATTTATATAACACAAATATTCCATAAGGCATAAATCAGCCCAGGCAATGTATACACACTTATCTATACCATACAGTAATAAGAATAATAAACATATATTCTAAAATTGCGGGTGCATTTGGAGTTACCGCCAACAGTGCTGATAATGGTGTAACAGAATTGACAGTTTTATTTTATTTTTTCAAAAAAATCTGGACGCTGACATTAATACTATGACAGTAATGAAAACATGATTAAAAAAGCTTTAACTCATTGTGAGATCAGTAATAAATTCTGTTTTCTTTTGATATTGTGGTAACAGAGTTGACATTCTACAAAATAACTCTTGGTGTGAGACATTTTTAGATTCAAATATTTTAGCTTACACAATTCTAAAAGAGATAGTTCCACCAATTTAAAGACAAAATATGGTTTGGTAACAGAGTTGACGCAAGATTTATGGACACACATTTTTCTATGAAAAAAGGTTATTTTGAATAATTGAATGTTGTAGAATAAAGCAACTATTTAGGGCTTTTAAAAATAAAATGGATAGAATGTTGCCAAAAGAAAAGTACTATAAAATATTTTGATTACACAGTGATACATGAAGTTTGCAAACTAATTTCTGGAGGAGCACGTACAAATGATTAACCACAGCTTCCTCCAGTCTCCCTATTAGTATACCCTATTAAGAAGCTTAAGAAACTCCCCTTCCCTGGTATCTTGGTTATTTGCATCTCTCCGCCGGCCCTTAACACCGCTCGATACTTTAAACTGGAAATTGAGTTTCGGGTATCCGGCCAGAGAAGAACTGGTCACTGCCGAGCCTGGTTTTATTTTTTTCCAATGTGGAGTTTTGGTTCCTTGCAGCTGTCGCCTTTGACTTCTTTGTCGGGGACACCTGGTTTCCAGAAATCATTGTTTTACCGGTCCAGAATCCGCTTCTGAACTTAAATGTTACATTGCATTATCACCCTATTTGCTTCACTATGCATCGCCAGAAATCCTGTGCAAACAACCTACGGTCCCTTCCCACTTTCCTCCCAGGGGGCACCAGGCCGGACACAGGACTCTGCCCAGCCCTCTCCTCTAGGGGTTAAACCCCTAGGGCTCGGGTCCGCTGAGCTCCCAGCCTGCTCACTAGACAGCACGCCATTTATAAATGAGGAAGTGGGAACTTGTGAATTGATGGAAAAAATACACTAATTCAGACAAGAAGAAATCATGATTTTTTGTTTAATTGTTAAATTGTTATAGACTGTAACATCTTGTAATTCATAATAATAAATAATAATAAAACATTAGTTAATTAAAATGATAAAAAATAATAACAATTAAAAAAGATAAAAATAGTGACTTCAGACACCAAATTCACCAAATTTTAATTATAGAGTCACCCATATATATATACATATATATGACAATGACATATATATATATATATATATATATATATATATAATCTACTATTTTTACTATGGAATTGCCATGGATTTAATATGATATTGTAAGGAAAGAGATATTAAGTTTTGATGTTTGTTGTTTTTTCCTAAGCGTTTGCATAAATAGCTAATGAGAAATGCAACCCAAATATTCCACTGTCCCAGTTTAATGTGGCTTGTCTGGGATTTTGTTCGTAAACAAAACTACAGCAAATGCTAGTTCCAGACGCCCGACCATACACTGATGTTATCACAGGGGTGACTGCTGTTCTGTAAGACAAAGCGTTTCGTTAACCCGAGGCGCTAACGACACCGAATCATCTGTAATTGATCTAATTGATTCTCCACTGCTTAATTAGATTCTTGTCACTCCTAATGCATCAGTGATGAAGACCCTTGGGGTATGAAAGAGAGAGAGAGGGAGATGAGATTTCTTCTAATAGTTGATGATACAGACACCAGTCGTTGCTCTGGTCTCATGTGATCACATAGACAGCTTTTAGTCGTTTGTGGTAATTATTCTGCAATCAGCACACAAGCAGCTGTTCACAAGGACTTTATTATGCTCTGTTTGTAAAACAGATTTTGAGATGGTTTGGGAGTTGTTGTAAATGAGCTGCTGTGTTTAGAGATATAGATTTTGCTGTAATAAAATGAACATCTTTTTCTTTAGCTTGACTGGCAGAGCGTGGCACCAGCACCGCCAAGGTCATGGGTTTGATTCCTAGGGAAAACACAAACTGATCCATATCACTATAAATGGCTTTTCACACTACGATTAACTTTGGATTAATGTCTTTTTACACCCTCTGCTGGCGCTGAAGGCAAGTAGTGGGAATCAGTGCCGTGCTTGAATATTACAGCAAGTTGTTTAGCAACAGATAACCAATCACAGACTAGTTTATAATGACTCCATTAAATATTCATGTTTGGTACAGTAGAAGAAACAGGTGAGATGCTGTTGTTTCTGTATAAGTTTATTAATACTTACATCATTTCAAACCTGTTTGACTTCTGTCAGTGAAACCTAAAAGAATACATTGTGAGAAATGCATTTTTTTTCTAATCAAAATGATCTCTACCAGTAGTTTTTTATTTAAACACACATTGTTTACAATATTACAGAGAAAATGCATTTAGAAAATAAATAGGATGTATTTTTATTTTAACACATTTTTTATGCAATTTCGAGATTTTAGGCTATTTTGCTTCTGCAACTAGTTCAGAGAAAACATTTGAAGCACACATTACACTTTATCCATTTCCTGTTTACAATACATATTTTTTTTAATGTTTGTTTGTTTTTTCATGCACTTCAGTAGCTCTTACAAACACCAAATCTTGTAGTTTATTCCTGTATTCTAAAGGTTTTTAAAGAGGGGGTTGATCATATATCCCTTATCTGATTTATATTGCATTTTATTCCTTAAAACATATTTAAAAATGAGTTTCTGTCCTGAAAATGCTTTCAAACTTTTGTAGTGAGATGTTCAAAAATCCCTCTGTAAAAACAATAACACAACATTTCTGTTCTGGATATATATGCAAATTAGTGTATATTAAATTACATGGTAACACTTTACAATAAGGTTAATTAATTAACATTAGTTAACAACATTAGATAACGTGAACTAAGAATGATTAATACTTCAACAGTATTTATTAACCTCTTAAGACCCAAGAAAGTGTCTTTACATGTGTTTGTGTAGAGCATTAAAAATAATGTAAAGAAAAAATGTATATATAATAAAAAAAATTATATGCTATGTTAGGGGACTCAATTTCTTAAAATTAAATTCGTTACATGGCATGAATGAATGTAAAAATATGCATAGGAAAAACATTGATTTTTTAAATCACCAATACAGTTTTTATTTCCTTTTTTTTTACAAACTTAACATAAAAAACTAAATTATTTGATAAACCATTTTTCTTTCTGCAAAATGTTTATAAACTGGTGTTCTCATTATGTACTATGTAGCCTATCTATAAACTAAATCTAATTTGCATATTATAGTGTTCACACATTGTAAAAAAAAAAGAAGTGTAATAATAGGATTAATAATTGACCAGATTTTCTTAAAAATGTTTTATTTCATAGAATATTGAAATATAATTTAATTCCCTATTCATTTTTTATGTCTCCCAAATTGCATAATAATCATGCTTTTAGTCCCGGTGTGAGGACATGTATGAAAATCAACTTACTTTTTCGTAACCTGAGATGTTGATTTATGACACACAATTAAAAAATTTGACAGATTAATAAAAAATATATCAAAATATTATTATTGTATTTCCATTAGAGTGTCACTAAATTAATTTCAGACATTTTTGAAGACCAAGGAGAGGGAGTGATGCTGGTCAAACATCCAAGTTTTACCAATTACATAATGCCTCAAATTCAAACATAACATTTCAGAAAACGTACAAATCAACTGTGATTATTCAACTGTGATATCTGTTACAGTAATTACAATTTGTACCCTTTTCACCTGTAGTGTTTCGCCTTAAGCATGCAGAGCCTATTAGTTTTCTTAGATAGAAGCGTCTGCCAAATGTCATGCAAATGCAGCACAGTTAATCATAGCAGTGAGGTTAGTGAAGTGATATTTGTATGTCTTGAGCGCTGTTTGTATGTGTGTGTTGGCGGGGGGCTGATGGTGTCTACAGGCGGATAACTGTGGCTCACATGAGTAAGGAAGAACAGATTTGTCCCTGCTGTTCACACTGATGATAACTATCTCCATGCATCCCAGACAGATGGACCATGTGTGTGTGTGTGTGTGTGTGTGTGTGTGCTAGGGGAAGAGACCACCACACAAAAAGATCCACTGTGTGTCTCGCTCTCTTTTGTGAGCACTGGTGCCATCTTTTCATCACTGATGGGCTGCACTTTAAGGCATGCATGTAGGGTTGACATTGTCTTGGTACATTTCTGGCTTTTAAAGGATGTTTTTGTCTCTCTACTGCATTCGGAGTTGGACGGTGGAAAGAGTTGAAGGCCCTCATTTGTCTGTCCTTTCATTTAATAGCATAAAAGGCTGGATATTAGCATTTGGTCCAATCTCCTAATGCAGATAAAGAGGCTGCGCTGGAGTCAAACAGAAGGACAGGAGCTTCCACCTGAGCTCTCACAGCCTCAGCTTTTAACCTGATTGGCTCATCAGCGGAGCGGGACAGGGATCAGGGAGGGTAGCGGTGTGTGGGGGTACGTCCAGGTGGTCCTGATACAGGCATGGTGCTGGAGTCTGACCTCACTGTCCTGCTCTCTCTTATGTCCAGTGATTACATCATCGAGGAGAAGAACGCCGTGCTCCAGAAGAAGGAGAATGAGGGATTCGGCTTCGTCTTGCGGGGAGCAAAAGGTAAGACGAGTTCATGGCCTCGGTTTCAGAGTTCAAGCTGCTTTCACAAATACTGGGTTGTGTTACGCACTAATCAGCACAAAACACTAGAAGCAATACATTTTAGTTTTGTAATGTGTAGCTGAAGCAAGGCTTGAAATAGTTTATATTTTCATGGACGTGCATAAAAGATCAGGAGCACTTTGCTTCCTGTCAATTCTGGTCTGTCCTGTCACAGAAATTACAAAAAAATACATCATAGATTTTTTTTAACATTATTGTTATTATATGTGCTGTTGATGTTTTAACACTAATTACTAGTAGTTAATAATAGGTATTATATTGATTTGCATTTGAATAGAAACAAAAATCTTCTAGTTATGATTAAAAGATTCATAAAAGCAATAGATTCATATAAAGAATGGACAATAAAATGTACAATGAAGATTTTTTTTTATTTCCAGTGAATAGCCAATATATGATTCTATATACAAACACAAGCATTTAAGCAAAAAATGTTTTTTCTCTGGAGTGAAAATGAATATTACTCTGAAATAACATCCATCACACATCTACTTTCATTACAAACATGATAGTTCAAATGCATATCAGTAGTGCAACAGTGTGTTTTAACTTCATTACATCAAATATCGCGGTCACTGGTGGTTCATATTTTGATATTTCTGAAGCACATATAGTGGTGAGTCAACAGTATTATTAGACAGTTGTGTTTGACAACGCATACAGATCAGCAGGGTCTATGAGTTGTGTGTGTGTGTGTGTGTGTGTGTTAGTGCCCAGTCTCTGGGGTGGCACCATCCTGGGTATGAGTTATGAGTTCCTAATGCCATCTGTTACCCACATGGTTCATTAATATCTCTTATGAATATGGGTGTCAGCAATCTCTTTATTGCTTTTATAATTTTTATACTATGACTTCCTTGAAGATTAGAAAGACAACACTTCGAGATTTATTTAGACACATATTTATATTAAATACGTAAGTCATTCATTGACTGTGAATGTGATATTCTATGTGTTTCTCTGTGTTTGTGTAGCGGAGACGCCCATTGAAGAGTTTACACCCACACCTGCCTTTCCTGCGCTGCAGTACCTGGAGTCTGTGGATGTCGAGGGCGTGGCCTGGAGGGCGGGGCTAAGGACTGGTGACTTCCTGATCGAGGTACGAGATTAGTTTGTCCGCTGATATCCAGGATCTTTCTGTATCTGCTATTCATCGTGTTTCATATTGAGGTACAGCAATGTTTGTTGTGTAGCGAAGACCAGCAAGTAAGTGCTGTGCAGGAAAACCGATTGATGCTTGAGGTCATGGCCTTTAGCCTCTTTGGCCCATGCCGGAGACCTGGGTTCGAGACCTGCTCGGAGCAAGGACCCAGGGGGGTTACAGTTGCAGCTGTGTCATGACCTTGAGTCTAGTCTGAGATTCTGCGAATGTGCCGCAGGGGTGTCGCTTATGATTTCTTCGTGATTTGTCTCTCAGGTGAATGGTGTAAACGTGGTAAAAGTGGGACACAAGCAGGTGGTGTCACTCATACGGCAGGGCGGGAATAACCTCCTGATGAAGGTGGTGTCAGTCACACGCAAGCCAGAGTCTGAGGAGTCAGTCAGGAAGAAGGGTAAGATGCTGGTTCACCTCAAACAGACCTGTTCTGTCCTAGATAATAAAAGTACTGTATTTAATTTTTTAGTGATTTTTATTTTGTCATTTTTAAATATTTATATATATTTTTTATTTATTTCTATTATATATTGGATATTTAAAAAATAAGTGGAAAATATTATTTGTATTGTTATTATTTGTTATTATTAAATTACATTTTTTAGTTTTTTTTTAAATGTTATTGTTTATTTAATTTTTAAAATCAAACAATTTTCCATCGATGGAGAATACATGTTTATATATCGATGAATTTTCCAGCAGTGAAAATGCAAGTATTATTTATTTTATATTAAATTTTTCTGCAGTTTAATATGTTGCTTAAATGTAGTTCATGTGTGTCTCTCAGTAATAACATCTTACTGTTTAGTCTGTTACAATGCAAATGGTGTCATCTTGAGTATGTGGTATTATAGTTGAG
Organism: Enteromius viviparus; assembly: GCA_032353835.1. Classification (NCBI taxonomy): domain Eukaryota; kingdom Metazoa; phylum Chordata; class Actinopteri; order Cypriniformes; family Cyprinidae; genus Enteromius; species Enteromius viviparus. The sequence continues at coordinate 3,186,774 of JAUCNO010000318.1, read as the reverse complement.
TATTAGGGAATGTGCTGACTGCTGGTTTTGTTTGTTTATTGTGGGCGGGGCTACTGCAGTCAGACAGAAGAGCTCTTAAAGGCACGGGTTGCTAGGGAACCGGTCTTTGATGCTCTGTACTGTATGTGATGATCAGACAGTGAGAGATTTCTCTCAGCAGGGCGAATCTAGTCTCAAACACGAGGAAAAGAAATGCTGCAAGAATGAAAAAATCAGCGAGTGTAATGATCATAGCCGATCACGACGGTAATGACTATGTTTGTCAGAGGAGAAAACTTCAGGAGCATTAACTAAATGACAGGGTTATTTGTCACTAGGAATTGTGATGACTAAGCAGATTGAAGTGTTTTCTGTGCAGTCTTTTCACTTGCACACATCTGTGCATTCCTACACCCACTCAATCGATTAGCAGTTGAATGAGTCCACCGGTAGAGTTAAACAGCAAACCCAAAGAGCTAGTCTATTCGATATCCATGCAAACTATCCTCACTTTTATATGCAGCTCCCACACAGTCCGAACCCTTCATTGACCCGTGTTTGCCTTTAGTGGATGAAGGAACAGCATAGTAAGACAGTGGTGTACAGTAGATTGAATCAGGATGCTTGAGCTGGAAGGTTTTTTTGCATTCAATCTTTTTCACGCTTTTTTGCAACCCTTTATAGATGCATCAGATGTTTTCGCTGCTTTGCAGCATCCCACTCGATGGACATGTCTAATTAAATTAGTTGGTTTTTTAATAATTGTTATTATTAATTTTTATTTGATATGTTATTCATTCAATTCTGGATTGAATGAAAATGACTACACATTCTCCATGAATATTTTTATTTTATTTTATTAAAATAGTTATAATTATTATAATTATATGATTTTTTTACATGTTTTACAATCATTATTCCATTTTATAATTATTTTTTTTTTACTGAAGAAAAATTTATGTTTATAAATAAGATCCAAAGCTAAATATGTTGCTTAAAAGCAATTAATATATGTTCAGCAGTGAGTCTGTTATCGAAATGTATTAACTACACTTATATTTAATGCATTTGTAACATGCTTTCTTCCTAAATAACTTTTTAAGTTTGTTTGAATTAAAAAAAAAAAATTCAATAATTTGTTTTATTATTTATTACGTTTCAGAATTTTTCACCAAAGAAAATGAATGTAAATAAACTTTTTATTTATTTATTTTTTTTTTATTGAGAATTTTGTTGCCAAAGGAAATGCATTTGTAGATTATAAAATAAACAGCTTAATATATTGCATAAACTACTCTTCTATTTAATGCATTTGGAAAATACTTTCTTGCAAAGCACAATGCATTGCATTTAAGCTATATATCAGTTCATCCATTCTCTGTGGATGTGCATGCATCAGAAATGAACCTGCAATCAGAGGGAAGTGCTGTGTTGTTTATGCGCCTAAGACTAAAATCTGATTGTCGATGCGAATATCGTTCTTACTTGGCGAAATCACGGTCACCTGCAAAGTTATTGCAGGGTTATTACATAACTCCGGGTGATGCGAACTACCACACACTTACACACTACTGATGAAGTAATAATAGAGTGTCTGTTGTTAGTTTTATGGCTATATCCTCCCACACACACATACAAACTCACACACACAGATTCTCACAGTTGAAATGCACAAACCCAGGCCTTGCTCCTGCCAGAGTTGCCATGGTTACTACAATGCATGTTTGAAGTAAGTATTGCATTAGTGCCTTGGTATTTCTCTCCTCTCTCTCCAGCTCCACTCCAGTCTGCAAGGTTGTTAGCTGAAGGAGTGAGGAGTTTTACGCCGATGTTACTGAGACGACAGAAGTGTCCGATCTACTGGAACTCTGATCGTTTTCTTGTACTGCTGCTTGGGAGTTTATAGCATGCTTTGGACATAGCATCAGGTTTTTTGCGTTTCTGAGAGACAAAAGGGAAACTCGGCCACCATTTGGGTTGCAAGAGGCTGAATGTGATATGAGGTGTTTTGGGAGACGAGTATTTCTTTCTCGCATCGGAGGGCCACTGAGAACAGAAGTTGGTTTCTGGTCGTGCAGTCAAACAGGACATGTCTGATAGTTACATGATTGTATGTTGCGTGTCGGAGAGCGAAAGACTGAAGGAGAGAGTTTAATCGTGGTGAGGCGTGTGGCACGTTGATCTTCGGATGAAGATGGTGAAAAAGCGCTGGCAGCTGCTGATGGGCAGCAGCCATGAAGGCCCCTCGCCACGCCATCCTATCTTCTCATCTACTCCTTGCCTTTCCTCCACAGCGCCCCCGCCTCCAAAAAGAGCACCCAGCACCACCCTCACCCTGAGGTCCAAAAGCATGACCGCTGAGCTCGAAGAACTAGGTAAGAATTCCTTGTTGTGAGGTTGCATGTTTTTTTTTCCTTCAGTTTCTGTCTTAAAGGAGTAGTTCACCCATAAATGAGAAATGATGAAATAAAATGAATTGTACACACACAGACCGTCTAAGATATAGACATCTCTTGCTCATCAATGGATGCTGTGCAGTGAATGGGTGCCGTCAGAATGAGAGTCCAAACAGCTGATAAAAACATCACAATAATCTATAAGTACTCCACCCCACTCTTGTCCATTAATTAACAGATAGCCTACAAGTCGTAATATAAACTTTATGTTGTAAAAATAACAAAGCGTATTCTATTCAGATTCAACTGTGAATATCCTCAGTCGGGGACAGCTCTAGTTACCAGTTACTAGTTACTTTTCACAAAGAGTTACATTATTATAAAAGTAACTAATTACCAGGGAAAGTAACTATTTAAATATGTCAGATAACTTTAATGTCCTCAGTATAATAATGTTACATAAATGAAAATGATACTAAATAGAATAAATTATTGTTATAACATTGTACAGTAATCCACTCTATATTAATGTTTCTGTGGGACAATGTGAGAGACGTCAAATTCAATGTGTTATTGTATATTATTGTATCAACACTCTATGGACACTTTGGGAATAGAATCGCCAATGTATTTCGTATAGCATTACAATATGATAGAACTTTAGTAATTAGAATAATAATGAATGTATATTTGCATTTCTATAAAAAAGGGAAAAACTACAAATAATTTTCATTCAATTTGATTAGTTTGTTTAATAATTGTGATAAACCAAATTGTTATACTACGAATTCGACTACTAATAACAATATAAACCGCACTAGGATTAATGAACTGGTAGGTTCATGAATATTAATCACATTGTCTGCGTTCGTTTGAATTGATTTGCTGAAATCAAAACAGGGATGACAATAGGTGAGCGCGAGCCAAGAAGATTGTCGTTAGAGCATTAGCTCCTCCGACTACCAGAGAAACCGGCAGTTTTGAAAAGCATTATTTTGACATGAAAATACAACAAAGAATATGGTTTACATGTAGCACGTCAATTCTGCGTTTTATTTTGTTTAGCTTACATTAGAACACTTTTATCGTTGAATAAAGCACACAATCAGCACCTGAGATAGTTTATATATTGTTGTCATGATGTCGGAGAAATAGAAACCAACTCTAAAACTGAAACTTTGTGTTGCCATCTTGGCTGGTTTGGACAAAAAATACTTCCAATAATCTATAATAGCTTTAATCATGTTTTGTGCATCCCCTGTAGTCAGGACATGGTGTTATATTGGTCTCTTCTGACTCAGGAAAGAATTATGCACAGATCAAGCTTCATTTTCAAGTGAAAACAGTTCTAAAAAATCTTGGGGGCTTTTGATGTGAGAGAACAACCGGGTTTTTTTTCTTTGACCTGGAGGAAGTGTTATTATGGATTATGGACTTGTGTTTTGCTTGGAAGCAATGGTTTAAAGTTAAGATGACAATGGTGGATTTGTTTCTTACAAACATGCAGCTTAGAATGTTATCTTGTGGACTGGAGTGCTGTGGATTATTGTGATGTTTTTATCAACTGTTTGGACTCTTATTCTAGTGGCACCCATTTATTGCATATTGGTGAGCAAGAGCAAGCATTTTTTGGATTCAGTGTGCACTTTTTTAAGCCTATATGCATATGTAGAGAGACATTTTTGCGCATCAGGGTTCTTTCAACCAGTCATTTATTAAGGAAAATGGATAGTTTTACACACCCTGTTCTCTGAACACATGCACACACATTTGAACGCAACTTATTTTCTCTATCTGTCTCTCTCTCTCTGCTGCTCTTTCTTTATTTATTTATTAACTGTGTCATCTCCCTCCTGCAGCCATTTGGGCTGTTCAAAACATCAGCTGTGTTTTCCTCTCTCGCTCAATCTGTGCTCTGAGTTTACTGAGTTCATTATACATGTTCACACACTGAAGCACATATAGACAGACATTTGCTGCTATGAGACTTTAATGGAGAAGTGTTCTGTACGTTTATTTCATGCTCAGCCTCTGCAAGGAGGAGAAGAGGAGGTGAGTAGAGGTTTTTAGAAGCCTACAAAATCACAGAAATATGTGTATGCAACCATCTTCACCTAGCTCATGCTGGAATATGATTTATTTAGCTCTCTTCCGAAACCTAGTGAGCAGCCTACCTAACCAGTATTTTTAGGCATTCCTGTCACAAAGGCAGGAAAATTATGCCCTCATGTTTTGGATGTTTAAAAAAATCCATATTTAAGCATAAATTGATTAGATTATTCAAATTTTAATTTTAAAAGCCAATTTGTTAAAAATTTATTAATGACTATTTTATCTAGTATTTCCGTATTTTTCATGCTTATTATATTTCACACTCTTAACGTAGCAACATGTGCCGATGCCAAGCTGGAAATCCTTTGTGAGTTTCACCTCTCATGTGCTTCATACAAGGAATTCTATTTGTGTGGCACGTGGAAAGTTCCAAATGAGTCATTTATGAGGTTCTATTTGAGTTAGGATGCTGCCGTAGGGACTGTTCACACATTCTTGCCTCCATCTGTGTTGTTTTTAATTGTTTTTCTTTATCAACGTGCAATACCTTAATAAACTTTGGAAGAAGATACAAACCTATCCTGTGTAAATGACTACTCAAGTAAACAGTGTACAACCAGGCATGTCGATGGGTTGGAACCGAGCTTGCCATACTACACCTTTCACCATAAATAAGCAACAGTGATGCATTCCATTAATTAAAAGTCATAAACATTCCCATTTCATATGTATTTTGCCTTTTTTATTTTAAAGCATTTCATCGAATGAGATCCATAATGCAACCCATTGAGAACTAACTGTGTAGGTGTTTATAATGAACCTGGTTTTATGTGTGTGTGTGTTTTAATAGAAAGACTAGATGAGATTTTGGCCTCTCAGGAGACAGTACTGAGGCCAAAGGTGGAAGCAGACTACAGAGCAGCAACGGTGAAGCAACGTCCTTCTAGTCGCAGAATTACACCAGCAGAAATCAGTGTAAGATACAGTATGTGCGCACACACAGTGTCCCATTTTAGCAGCATTGTCCAAATACGTTGTATGTTCACAGTGAACTTTAAGGTAAAAAACTTAAATTAATTGTTTTACATTTAGCAGACTTGATGCAGGTTTGATGGTGGTCTACTGTGCCAGCATAGTTTTCTAAAACACAGCTGTATGCTGGTATTATCAGCAGGGATGAAGCGGCTTACAATAACAGTAGCCAATAGCTAATATTCTTGAAAATATGCCAGAATATTCTTGCTTGACCCTTTTAAACATAAATGTTTTCTTTGTGCAGTCTCTTTTTGAGCGGCAAGGACTTGCTCTCCATGGTGCTCTACACCCAGCGTTGGAAAAAGCCCACATGCAGCTGCCGAAAAGCATGACTAGGACAAAGTCTTTTGGTAATTCTTCAGGAATCTTTTACATACACTCCTCAATTAAGCTTCTCGATTTAAAATAGCAGTAAAGTACTTTGATCTATCCGTCCTTTGATCCTAAAATCTGAATGCATTTAAAAGCAGAACTTTGACACACAGTAAAATTTGGAATGCCAAGAATAAAAGGAAAGACCAAAGATCAAATCTGTAAACTATTGCACACTTGTTCTTCATCAAAGCTCAGGCAAAATACATTTTTACAGATCTATCTATCTGTCTGTGCAGGAGCAACAGAAGAAGATCGACTGTCAGCCCTGGCAGCGGAGCACAGGTTTCCGCGGAGCTCCTCCATGACGGACAGCCTGAGAGACAGCCATAGTATCCCTCCACCTCCTCAAATGGCTCCCCCACCTCCCCCATCGCTTTACTATCTAGATACTGGACCCCCTCCTTCGTTCTGCCCACCTCCTCCCCCTGGCCGCATCCACGACCCCAGCCGTTCCAGCTTTAAACCAGGCTCTGAACCAAGACTGCACGCTTTGCCACAGACAATGTCTGCTGAGCTGTTTGAGCCGCCTCGCCACGCTGCCCACATGGATCGGCAGAAGAAAGCCCGCTCCATGATCATCCTGCAGGACTCCTCCCACCTTCCCGTGGAGCCTACTGACATCCCCAGGCCAGGTCCTGTTTCAACTCCACCTGAAAGGATCAAGCGGAAAGGTCGGGTCATTGATAACCCCTACGCCAATGTGGGCCAATTCAGCGTGGGCCTGTTCACGCCGCCTCAAACCAAGCCACAGCGGAGGAAGAGCCCGCTTGTAAAGCAGCTGCAGGTGGAAGACGCTCAGGAGAGAGCCTCGCTAGCGCTGGCATCCATCCATGCGAGAGAGCACTCTCCCTCGGGACGCCTAGCTGCCCACCATACCAGCAGGGCTGAGTTCTATCAGCAGCACCAGCAGCTGTTGCAGGAACGCAGTCAGGCTCAGGCTGAGGCACTGTTGCATGGAAAGGGACCTTTCGCTGCTGCCATTGCTGACGCTGTGAAAGACCGGGAACGTCGTCTGGAGGAGAGACGGAAATCCACAGTCTTCCTATCAGTGGGCACTATGGAGGGCAGTTCGGCATCACCCCCAGAGGCCCCCTCACTCACACCATCCCGTTCTGTTGATGAACGAATGCTCACACATGAACTTGGTCAGTTGCCTCCTCCCGCCCTGGCGTTGCGCCCCTCTCCTGGGGGCACCACTTTCATTCACCCACTGACAGGCAAGCCCCTTGACCCCAACTCTCCATTGGCACTTGCGCTGGCCGCAAGGGAACGAGCATTAACCTCCCAGAGTCAGTCCCCTTCAAGCAGCCCAGAGCCCAGAACTAAACACGAAGCTGCTGGAGGAGTGCTGTATATGGAGACCCAGACCAAAGAGGCTGAGCGGTCAGGGGTTGAGGGGGACTTTGCGTCGCCTCCCTTTTCCCCTGCAACGAAAAGAATTTACGAGACCTCCGCCCCCACCAGCAAAATCCAGTGGGGGAGTCCCATATCCACCAGGAAAGAGTTGACAGAATCAAAGGAGGAAAGGAAAATTGAGGACAAGAAGAGTATGATCATCAGCATCATGGACACGTCTCAGCAGAAAACTGCTGGGCTTATCATGGTTCATGCAACGAGTAATGGAGAGGCAGTGGGGCCCAGCCCAGAACACACTATCCCATCTCCCTCTCCAAAGGGGGCACTGTCAGAAAGCCCGAAACCCATGTTAGCCGAAATAAAACGCGCCAAGTCCCCTGGTCTTGAGGCTCCTTCGAGATCCACCCCGCCTCCAGCAACAGTTCCAGCTTCCCAGCCACCTGCCAGTCCGTCCTCAGATAAAACCCTGGCACAGGGTAGTTCTGAGGAGGATGTGGAACCCTATACGGTCACATTGCCACCCGCCATTCTCTCTTCCAGCGACGAGGAGACACGAGAGGAGCTCCGCAAAATCGGTGTGGTTCCTCCCCCCGATGAATTTGCCAATGGCCTTCTTGGAAAGACACCTGCAACTGCAGTACCTCCTGCCCCGATGTTGGCGCAGACAACCCTTTCAGCCTCGGCTCCACACCCTCCCACCGCCTCTTCAGCAGCGGTCACCACAGCAGCACAGGTCCCCGCTAGCAGTGGCCCGCAAGCAGTCTCAGGGAAGCCGTCTGAGTCCCACCTGGGCCCAGAGTCTGCTGCTGACTCCGGGGTGGAAGAGGTTGACACCCGTAGCTCCAGCGATCACCACTTGGAGACCACGAGCACCATTTCCACCGTGTCCAGTATGTCCACACTGTCCTCGGAAAGCGGCGAGCCCACGGACACCTACACCACCCACGCAGATGGCCAGACATTTATTCTTGATAAGCCGCCAGTGCCTCCAAAGCCAAAGCTCAAGTCCCAGCTCAGCAAGGGCCCGGTGACGTTCAGGGACCCCCTGCTCAAGCAGTCATCCGATAGCGAACTGCTCTCACAGCAGCACGTGGCTGCGTTGGCTGCTGCTGCGGGAGCCTCAGGCCCGGCCAGACCCCGCTACCTCTTCCAGAGACGCTCCAAGTTGTGGGGGGACCCCGTAGAACCCCGTCCACTTTCGGGGGCGGAGGAAGGCAAGCCCACTGTGATAAGCGAGCTCAGCTCTCGGCTGCAGCAGCTGAACAAGGACACGCGCTCACTCGGGGAAGAGCCGCTTGGAGCTTCACTTGACCCCGGAAGGAAATCCCCCGTGGTCGGTGCAAGGTAAGGCGTGAATCCTGGAGAAGACCGAGTGCAAATCAGCTTCGCAACTGAATCCAAACTTCTATAAAAACAAATTCAACACCTTTTTCTAAAGCAACATTGAAAAGAGAATACAAAAGTTGGTTGTTTATGCTGCAAATGCAGGTTTACTATTGGTTACATAACAGTGAGAACACTGCAATTCTTTTCCCACACCTAAATAAAATGTTCAATTAAAACTCACAGTTTGCATTAAGTAATATGAAATAAAACACATGATATAAATATTAAAAACCCTTATGAAAAATCACAGGAATGCAAAAAAATTGTCATCTTTAGTAGTCACCTTTAACTTTTATTTCAAAAAAGCTAATCCAGAGCATTTAAATTTCTTACTGGTTTAGAGGCATTAAGTGTTAATGTTTAACATGCTTTCTTCATTGAGATGTTTGGAGCCCCCGAACTATGTCAGCATTGGACGACCACTGGTAAGTAACGTAGAATGGCCTCAGGCTGATCTTACCAGCTCTACCATATAACCCATAGACAATAGTTAGTGTGATGCAGACTTTTCTGTAGATACATACACTAATGCACATAACCAGAGGTACAGGGACACAATTAACTGCAATAAAAATGTTTCATATTAAATCAATAAAAGATTGTATTTGCTGTCTTGATTTTTTTAAAGCACCAGCTATGTACTATTTTGCTTATATCCTTAAATACAGCTGAGTCCTTTATATCCCAACAGATGTGACAAGGACATGGAAGACAGTAAACCTTAGCTTTTAGCCACTAGGGTAAATCAAATGTCATTCCTTTTATTTTCTATTCTTTAACATCCACTAATTCCATATTCAGTCACTTTTGCTGACATTGTTCTGGGTATTATTAATCATTTCTGCAGGTTCTGTGTTCCCTTGTCCACCCTGGCAATTCAACCTAAATGTCTGTCCCTTTTCTATGGTGGCCGAGAGGTGCAAAACAAATCACATTTCTGAAAACAAAATACCAAATTACAAACGCAAATCAAAAAAACAAAATAAGTCGGAAAACACAAAACGATGATAAGCTTTTCCAATAATATTTCATTAATAACGGTTCATTTCCGTGATTATGTTGATTTCAGAATCGTACCTCAGAGACATGGGCGCCTGCAGGATTTCTTCCGAGGGTACAAGCTTATCAAAAAAAATTTTTTTTGAGTTGATCATCCAATGTTTAAATAGTTTGGCTTTCGCAAATCATCATGCAAATCTCAGGTCAGTCTGAGTGCTCGTATAGTCAGCGGTGAGTGGCGCTGTCTCAAACCATGCCTACCTGTTCCGGTTTATCTGATTTGTCTTTGTGTTCCTAAATTATTATAATGTTTTCTGAATTGTTATTTTGTTTTTTAGATTTGCATTTGCGTTTGTAATTTGTTAATTACAATTAATTTGTTGAAATTTTGTTTTCAGAATTCTGATTTGTTTTGCACCTCTGGGCCACCGTACTTTTCACTATTCTCAGTACATCTGACACCTTTTTCACTGACATTCTTGACGGCATGCAGTAGGGAGACTACATTATGACAAATTTGACTTGAAAAGCACTCATTTAGGTCCCTATGTCTTGCCATTTGGGTGTTCTTAAGGTAACAGATGGCCTGAGGGCATGCACCATCTCAAGCTTCAAACTTTCACCTTCCAAACTCTGTCACATCTAACTCAGTGAGCTTTTCCCCGCAGCCTGCTTCTCTATGGCACTGTGCTAGCAGTATGTATGTATGTGGGTCGTGTGTGACTTCTTGCAACATCATGGGATATGAATGTGTTGTTTGACCCATATTTATTACAAGTAATCCTAAGCTATAAACCCAACCCTCAATAAAGTTATTTTTAATTTAAATTTATTACACCATCTCAAAGTCGTCATTTCTCATTGGATAATCAAATACAATACTAACATAATCCTCACAGTGTCATAATAATAATAATAATAATAATATCTCATTCCTCTCGTTCTGTGTAGTCATTCTTTTTCTTTCTCGCCATACACACATCCTGCTTAAGCTTACTGTACTCACTAAGTGACACTTTCATTTATTAATCATGCTAACACAGTGATCGCTCCAGCGTCTTCTTAGAAAAACTGTTGCTCATGTAGTTTCATGCATTGTTAATTTTTCATGCATATTTGTTTATTTTGCTTAATTTTTGTTTCATTTGACCAGAACGGCACCTTACCCCAGACAGAGGACGTATTGAAAGAAAGCTGTTTAAAGTCACATCATTGTTAATTTCTCCATTGTTAGTTTCTTTATGTGCATCACTGAAAGCTGAGGTCTGGGGCTAGCTGCGCTCTGGTCTGTGTCGCTACGCATTTGGTTTGCATTCAATTGACATTGTTGAGGATGTGAAGTGTGTGGTGTTTGTTTTTGTTCTGTCATGGATTGATGCTAACCGACCGCTCTCTCTCTCTCTCATTGCCCCTCACTCTCTCTGTTTCTCTCTCTCTCTTTTTCTCCATCTCCCTCTCTCCCTCTTTCTCTCACTCTCTCTTTGCATGCTACGCTGCTCTGTCTAGAGCTGAATCTGAGGCTAAGCCCAGAAGAGCCGGGCACCTGTGTAAGTGCGCATGAATCATCTCATCTCTTTTTTCATTTATTTTTTTTTTCATTTTCCTGTTTCCACACCTCTGAGTCAAGCCCTGAGCATCATCCACCCTTCCTCATTTACTGACCCGCCTTATGCTAATTTGGCCAGACCCCTCTCAACTCCAGCTTTTCCATGTTTTTCATTGTTTGCTTAATTCTCAAGAGGCAAAAGGATTTGATCAATTCAAGTATAGGTCATTAGTTTTTTTTATTCAGATTTTTTATAGACTGCTTGTACAGATATGAGGGGTGCAAAAATATGGCTGACTTGGCTAGTCATGTAAAAATCTCAAATTATGAATCTATTTTATTATATATTTTTGAGCAAAATAATACAGTAGTTAATTTGAAGGTTGAGATTATACATGTCTCCACACCTGTCTCCTGTTGTTTCTCATGTGTTGCATGTTTGGTTGTGCTTTCAGTGTTCTGCTGTAGTGCTCATAAAATCTGGCCATGTTTTACATTTCATTCAGATTGCATTCAAACTCACATAACACCCCAGTCATTACCATTGATTGTTAACTGATTAATTACATCTGTTCTTCACTTCAATGCACACAGGCAGGTTTTGAAGGTGCTCTATGCGATGTTGCAGGATTTTAGTTTGACTTCATTTTTATCTCAAACCATATGCTAACCCCTTGATCATCTGCCCTCTGAATACACTGGGAAAAAACCCGGTCTCAAAATACAACACAGAGTCTGCAATACCGAAACAAACACTATGGGTGCAAGATGTTCACCACAACAAAAACAAACTTCGGCCGACCAATCGGCAAGAAGAGGTGGGGATAGTGCGCACGTTAAACCCCACCTCTTCTTGCCGATTGGTTGGCCGAAGTTAGTTGGACTCTGTGTTGTATTTCGGGTTTTTTCCCATTGTATTCAGAGGGCAGATAGCAAGATGATCAAGGGGTTATGCATACTGTTTGAGATACAAATTAAATCTAGCTAAAATCCTGCATCATCGCATAGAGCACCTTTAAGTGGAGAGCGAGTTTTTTTGTGTGCTTAGATATAGTTGTAGCATGCAGAACAAAAAACAAAGCACTTTGGAAACTATTAAATTTAAATTCTAATAAATTTAATGTGGATTTGCATTTGGTCAGTTGCTTTGCAACAAATTAAAATGTCCAATTGTCATCTGAACAATGTAAAAATCTTTACTAAAAATTTACTTGTCGAGCCATACACTATTTATTAATCTTTGTTCATGCAAGTTTATTAAAATAAAACAGTTAATTGTTAGTAAAAAAAAATAAAAGTGAGCTTAGCTCCTATAAATAATATTAACAACTTCTAAATTTGAATAATGTAGTAAATGTTGAAAATAACAAATACTTAAAATTTAATAACTGATTTACAAGTTTAAATACAATCAAATGTAGCCTGATGTTAACAGTTATTGTATTTTTTTACTAGTTTTTTTGTTTTTGCCTTATTTTATTACTAAAAAGTAAATCTGCCAGACAAAATACTCAAGATACAACGCATGAAAAAAAGTATTAATATAATTTGTGGTTTGCTTCACAAGTAAGTTTTTATATTTTCACTGAAAAATCCAAAAACACATTAAGTTTCATTAAGAAGGCATTTCACAGTGTAAATAGGTCAAATTGTAAGGAAAACACACTTCAAATGTTAGTTGTATGACTGATAAACTGCAAGCTCCTCCTTGATGTTCTGATGTATTCTCTCAATCTTTGCTCTGCAACACCTTTGACCTTTTACTATTAAGGCAAAACGCATTAATTAAACGCCTCACTAACCACGTCTAACTCAAAAAAACGTAGTCCTAACATAGCTGATGCTTTCCTTGCCACTTTAGTGTTTCTCACTTAAAAAAAAAAAGCTGACTTTCATCCTATCTGCCCCCTTCCTTTTCTCTTTTCTCCTGTTCCCTACTTCCAGACTCTTCAGCAGTTTGGGGGAGCTCCATACTATCTCTCAGAGAGGCTACGGCACCACCTACACCATCAGACCAGGCAGCCGCTACCCAATGACCCGGCGGACGCCCAGTCCTGGCTCCCCGGACCGCTCGGATCCTCTGGGACCCATCCGGGGCTTCGGTCTGGCCACTTCTCCCATCACACCCCCCACTATCCTTAAGTCGTCTAGCCTCAGTCTCCCTCACGAACCTAAAGAAGTGCGTTTCGTCATGAGGAGCTCCAGCGCTCGGAGTCGCTCTCCTTCGCCTGCCCCCTCCTCGGGCATGCCCTCGCCCCTGCTCACCCTGCGGCCGTTCCACCAGAAGCCTCTCCACCTGTGGAACAAGTACGACGTTGGCGACTGGCTGGCCAGCATTAACCTGTCTGAACACCGGGAGCGATTCCAAGAGCATGAGATCGAGGGCTCCCATCTGCCTGCTCTGACCAAGGAGGACTTCGCTGAGCTGGGCGTGACGCGCGTCGGTCACCGCATGAACATTGAGCGCGCCCTCAAACAGCTGCTGGAGAGTTGACCACGCGCCTCCCTCTGCTGTAGCTAGTCTCAACAGTTTTTTATTTTATTTTATTTCCTTGTCTTGTTACTTCTTGAGCTTTAAATCCAAAGTGTGTCATTTCGATGAAAAAAAACATACCTGTCCCACTTTTTTTCAGAAAAAGCAATCTCTGGTGTGGCATTAATATGTACGATTTCGGTATTAACAGGTACATTTTTGGTGCTATTATGTAAAGCAGAGATGTCTGATTTTGCTCTAGCAGGGACACTTTTTTCAGAGTTTAGTTCAATACACTTTCTGGAAGTTTGTAGTGACTCTGTAGACCGTGATTAGCTGTTTAGCTGATGTGTTTTACTGGAAGTAGAGTTAAACTCTGCTGATGAGTGTCCTACCAGGAGCAGGATTGGATACCCCTGCTTTAAGGTACTATTATGAACTCTTTAGGGGTAGAAGAGGTACAAAGGAAGGGTAATGCACCAGTGACAACTTTTTAGGACCTGTTTTTTTTTCATGAGTGCAATTTAATATTTTCATGAAAACATTGCTCTGTTTATTTGAGCATCCTAACCAATCCGACGCACCAACATTGGCAGAGTTTGTCCAACCAATGGCAGAGTCAGTTTTGAAACTGCACAGAAATGACACACTTCAGTTTTAAATCATCTCACTATTTCCTAAATCCATCATTGGTGCATAGTGGGTGTTGACTCCATGCTGTTTTTTTATAGCACTTTCCTAAGCCCCTCCCATGCCACCGCCAGTAGCCAATCACGTGGGTGCTGTGTATTTGGAAGGGGCTGATCGAATTGGCCTTGTTCACACTGCACAAAAATCTGAATTATTTTGCGATCTGCTGGTATCTGGTTTATCTGCAACTCGTGATGCATTGAAATACTTAATGCATGTATGCAAATGCTTAAAACCACTCATATTGACTATAGTTTGGTGATATACATGGTGGAAAAGTGAGAGAGAATTAGTGTATTTGCAAATCCTGAATTTGGAAAAACTGCTTGAAATCCAATTTGACAGTTCACACTGCATTTTAATCCGATTTCAAACCACTTGCAGTAATGTAGGTTTTACTTTTACTGTTTTTTTTTGCTATCCAGACTCCTCAGATATTTGCTGCCTGTCTAAACAAAGCCTATTGGTAACATCTCGTAATTGATTCTTCAGTTTCATTAGCATGATGAACACCCTCTATTCCCTTAGTCTCAAATCCATTTTTTTTGTTCTTTTTCTACTCTACTATCCGCTTCTTACCGCTGTGTCATTCATTCAGAGAAAGGAGGGATGCTGTTGAGAAAAAAGGAAGTTCAGTTGCCTTTCAGAGTATTTTTTTAGGAGTGGATGAGCAGAGTGGGCGTGGCCGGATCCTCTCTGTCTACCGCCTGCCCCCTTCTGGCTGAGGGACATACTACACTCGGAGAATGTTTAACCAACACTAGTGGCTTTTTCATAATCAGACTCTTAACTTTGGGTTTCCAAAGGAAATATGACATTAGATAGAATATCTCAATGTATTTAAATAGCTTTGAAAATGGAGGGAGACAGCAAACAACAGGACGGACTGTGCAAAACTGCACCTGTCTCTCTCCCTAGATGATTTATTCCACCAATAATTTACCCATTTTTACCAATTATATACATATATATTTGACAGAAAAAGGTATAGATATATGAATATAACATTTTTGTCATAAATATAAAACTTATATATGATATTATATATATAAAGACAAAAAAACACTCTTGAAAATGATTTTTGATGGTTATCCTTTTATGATGGACTGTAGCATGAAACGTTACATCACCATACGGAATGAAGTTTGACCGGTTTGTTCGATTTGCATTGTACCACGCTCTTGTTTTGCTTTCCTTATAGTTTTACAGAACCTGGTCTTCCATCTTTAATTGGGCTGTAATGGTGTGTTCATGTATGAGCCCTTCACACACACACACTGTCTCTTACTCATTTGTAGTTTTTTCGTACGAAACAAAAAGGCGTTCCCAGGACAGTTGCACACTTTCATGCACACAACCACACCGGTTTCTTATCCAAATTAAATCTAAATAAGTCTTCTTAATCTGGTAATAAATCATTCAGAATAAGAAACTCTGCAATAAGTGTGCGTGCAAACAAACGTGTGCGCGGTGTGCATGACAGAACCGCTGGGGGACGAGAAACATCTGAAATATCACAGCTCATCTGGATGGAAACGACTGGTGTTCGACATCTCATTAAGAAACCAGAAGACAGAATCTATAATTGTAACCGTTTCCACCGTATGTTAACCTGCTGTAAGCACTGAAGCGTTTGGTTTCTTGCCTTTTCTTTTTTTTTATTTATTTTTTCTTTCTCCTCATATAGGTGGATTTTGTAGCTTGTGAAATACGATGCTTAGAAGAATTTTTATGAAGTTATTTAGAATGAATTTTAGAATGACATCCTAGTTAAAAGAAGAAGCTGAGGACAAAAGAAAGTGAAAAAAAGTGAAAAAGAAGCCCAGAGATCCTGCAGCTGTATATATGGACAAATGACTAAAATATTTGCTTTTTATATCAATCACAAGCAATGTATATACGATAGTTTTCATATAAATTTTTAAAAATCAAAAAATATATAGATCTATATATGAATGTTTGGCATATATGCATAGTTAACCACCTGTGAAAAAAGGTGAAGATTTTACTCTTTGTATTGAGTTCGGGGGTGATTTGCACAAAACAAGGTGCTAGCATTTCAAGCCATTCATTCCCACCGGTCCCCATTCAACCCTCCATTAGGGCTCAACTGATGCGTATTTAAACAAAACAGGCACACACATTTCTCTTCTGTGCACCATCAGTCCTGTTTTTAATGCCTAATGTGTGTGTGTGTGTGTGTGTGTGTGTCTTAGACTGTGAATGCAGAAAGAGTTAATCCTTTGCCGTTGTCCATCTCTTCTCTTGCATCTGAAATCAGGCCGCACGCAAACAGCCAAGAATGACGAGACCTTCTCGGTGCATCAACAGATGAGCACACCAGTAACACTGTGTGGGGAAAAGCATCGTCGAGTCGGAGTAGATGCCGTATTTCTCTTGATTTGAACTAAAAGAGAAGCTGTGAGAGATTGAGGTGCAGTCTGTTCACACTGCAGGTAAATACAGATGAGCTGCTCTTCTTCTGATGCTGTTCTGTACACGCTGTTAAAAACAGCAGTGACGTCCTAAACCTGATTTCACTGAGGAGACATTACAACAGTATAATCTACATGATGGATATTAATTCAGCACATTTGCCAAAGGTTATATTTTACATTTATTTATTACAAATATCCATTCATTTAGGACTTTTAACAAAAGCGACAGTAAAGACATTTATAATGTTACAAAGATTGCTTTTTCAAATAAATGTTTTTCTATTTATCAAAGAATCCAAGTTTCCACAGAAAATATGAATAAGTTTTCAACATTTATGACATTATAAGAAATGTGTCTTGAGCAGCATTTTAAAATGATTTCTGTAGGATAATGTGATACTGACGACTTCAGCTTTGCACCACAAGAATAAATCATACTTCAAAAGATATTAAAATAGCAAACTTTTTTTTTTTTTTTTTTTTTTTTTGACCACAAAAATGCAGCTTTAGTTAACATAAAATACTTTATAAAATACATTAAATAGTTTTACTGAATATATAGAATGATTAATACTAATAAATGTAAAAACATCTAGTGATGTTGTATTAATAGTGTCTCCAAGACATTTATTTATTTATTTATACCTCTGATTGGCTTTCTGAATATTATGATTCCCGGCATAAAATAAATCAAATATGATTAGCGACATTAAAGCAATAGTTGACCCAAAAATGAAGATTCTGTCATCATTTACCAGCCTTTTTTGGGTCACCATTGACTTCCATAGTATTTTATTCTTACTATAGAAGTCAAGGGTGACCCAAAACAGATTTTATTTTCAAAATATCTTCCTTTGTGTTCAGCAGAACAAAGAAATCCATACAGATTTGGAACTACTCGAGGGCGAGAAAT
This sequence comes from Enteromius viviparus, assembly GCA_032353835.1. NCBI lineage: Eukaryota > Metazoa > Chordata > Actinopteri > Cypriniformes > Cyprinidae > Enteromius > Enteromius viviparus. Next base: position 3,169,136 of record JAUCNO010000318.1, on the reverse strand, counting down.
TTTATTTTTGAGTGAACTATTCCTTTAAAACAGTACAAGGTTGAACAGACTGTGCTTTTATCCCCTCATAGCCTCACTTCTCTTCTGTAAATATGGAGTCGCTCTGATGAAATTTTATTCTCCCATCCTAGATGAAGACTAGTTACTATTTAACTTGTTAACAGAGATCCTGACCTCCGCTCCTAAAGCAGCCGCTCTGCATTAATCTGTAAAAGGGCTTGAATGAAGGTGTTGAGGGGCCGTTTGGAGTCGGCCCCAAGATAACTGTGAAATATGTATACTCCAATGCAAATGAGCCCTGGAATAAAATACACACAGATTCCTTCGTCCCACTTTGTTTTCTTACAGAAACGCTCAAGTTTTGATTTAGAGATGATCAATTTCATTTCATCCCGTTCAAAACAAAAACCATGTCCCTTTTTTTTCTCAGCGCATCCAGAAGAACAAAAGCAAGCGTGCGTGTGTTTTCGTGAATGTCCAACTGCATTTCTGAGCCATATGTACCACAGTTTTCCTCCTCTCATCTTCTGATAACTATAGCTGCGATTTTCTTTTTTGTACACATCGCTTTCATCTTTCATGATATTGAGTTTGTCATGTACATTGCATTATAGTTGTTTTAGCAGGAGATGAAAGGACATGAAGAAAAATGAACAAATGTGCCAAAAGTAATTATCGGGGTTTTTTTTCTTTGAGGTTTGTAGGAACTAAATGCTGTTTGAACCAGCACTATGGTGCCACCTCCTGGAAATCTTGAGACATCTCCTAGTTTCTTTTGCTTTCTTTTGTTTCCCCAATTATAGGAGTTTATATACATTTAAATGTTTTTCAGTTATTTCCATATGTGGCCTGATTCATTCAGTCTTAACGGTCTGTTCTGTTCGGCTTGAATTCCAGTAAGTCAATTAGTGACTGACTTGCACATTCGGTGAACGCTCTCCCTGACCTTTGCCCTTTACTCTCTGCCAATGTAGCGCAGACATCGGAGGTTCTGCATATTTAACCAGAATGAAAATTGCAATTGATTTCTTTGTAATTTTACTCGACCAATGGCAGGACTAAACATGAAATAAAACACATCATTTACATGACTACAGTATGTTCTATAGGGTTGTCCATCTTGTTTTCTGACCAACAAAAGCACAATAAAAATGGCAAGAAATGCAGTATATACTGCTTTAATGAGCATTGTTTTCTGGTGGGTTGATTGCTCAATTGAGGTTGTGATAAAGGTTTATTCACTCAGGTACTACTTAACAGAGAGAAAGAAATCAGGGCTTTAAACTCTGAGAAGTTCTTCATTTTGTACCTTTACCTTCAGGAATTGTTTGCCTTAAAACTGCTCATATAGTATTAATTTTTTTTTTTTTTTGAACATTAGATGTAAGTATAGTATATATAGTATACCCTATTATGGATTTATAATAATTAACACAGCTCTAAGTGAATGAAAACATACTTAAAAGTAAACGCATCGTGTATAAAGTTCGAAAGAAAGAGTCGACTCTGAATCAATGTTTCGTGTTGACGTAAAAGTGAAACATTTGCATGTTGCCGCCCACTCGTGGTCTTTTTTGAGTTGATCTGAATAAAAATGCTAATTCATTCTTGGCCACTAGGTGCCGCTTTTGGAGCGCTTAAAACTCACAAACACTGCTTTTAATGAAATCGACCGGAATAAAGAAATAATTTGGGAGTCGTTGAACAAAAACTGCATATTATAAGAAAATGAAAGTGTTTTTTTTTTTTTTGCATGCCTGTCAGGCTGTTGTTTGAGAATCAGGTTGTCCGTTTTCAAACAGAAAAAATGGAAACCGAGAGAACGGATTTATTATAACCACACAGATTTTAATAGGTGGTTATAATAAATCAGGTGGTGTGCTTAAGATGCAGGCTACTATTTGTGAGTGCAGATGCAAAGTAAATGATGAACTAATATTTCATATGTAACGTTAGGTTACAGAATGTATTCATACACAAAAGAAAGCTCTGTCTATAGGATCTGCCTCCGTACGGTTTGTGTCAAGACATTCGTTAATATGGCTGTTTGATGAAGAGAAATATCTCAAATGTAGTAAAAATAATAAACTTGTAGAGGCGGAGGACTCTTATTATGTTTAATGTTGAGCTGACCAATCAGCGGAAAGGGGCGTTTCACTCCGTCCACGTGCAGAGATCGACTAAATCAGCTTCTCTGATCTAGGTTCTAATGCTGATTTTTAATGAATTTCACATAAAGAATGTTTGATTTTGCAATCTTTATATTATTTTTGAGTTCAATTTTGCATGACAAATTTACTGTAAGTTTGAAAGGAGTGTTGGGCTGGTTGAATTTTGGTTTTCTGAAGATAAATGTGTCAACTTGCCCCATTCGTCGAAAGTGCTAACAATTATTTAGTGAATGACGCTCCATGTAAGATCTGGCTTGTTTATATTTCTTTAATATGAACCACATTCTGCTTACAGAACAAATGAGTGTGTGTAACATAAAACACCAGAGGCTTCAGAAATAAGTACATTTTTCTAATGACGTAAAAGTTGTATCCAGTTCAAATATACTGTACACACATTCATGTCCAGTACTAAGCTGCTACTATTTAAATTCACCAACATGGATGCGTGTTCCATATATAAAAAGCGCTTGTGCAAAACATCACAAAACAGAAACCAAAAGCAATAACCTAAAAAAAAAACTTCACAGCTTGTGCAAAATGAATAAATGCTCTTTACAGTAATAATTCATTCTTGTCTCTCAAGAGGAAATTCATGAAGAAATATCTGGGTCATATTTTACTCCAAATACATATTTTTGTATATGAAACCCTCTGAAATGTCTATATTTAGCATGATGTTTTAAGGACATTTTTTGCGTTTTTATTATAGCTATGCATGAAACATCTAAACATAATTTTATTAAAATCAGCATAAATTACTATGATAAACATTAAAACTAAGATTGTTTACAATAAGTAATTAAAAAAAAAAGAGAGAGAGAGAGACAGAGAGAGAGGGATTGTGTTTTGATTTTGGTATGTTCTTGACATTTGGGGAGATTCACTCCTGAACTTCCACAGCTCATCAGACGTGGCACATGAATACTTTACCAAAGATTGAAAGCTGCACATTGTCAAGTATGATTTAGTGTTTCACAGCCTGAACTGTAACCTGGTAGTTTGAGATCATCCAGAGTAGTCACTGCTGTTTATTCGCATTGGTTTCATCTGTTACACCGAGTCATGGCTGTCTTCTCATCCATTCCTGAGGAGAGTCTTATCCTGCGCTCAGACATGCTTGCAACTTGCTTTAATATAAAGATCAGTTTAGTTCGCAAATAAGGAGGATAATATAAATGTATAGGGGGACATACAGTATAATCAACTACCCTTGTACAAAGATCAAGTAGTTTATTGGTACTGCTGAGCATCACAAAGTATTACTTGAAATGTGCAGCTGTTGTAAAATATCTTTCAAAAATGTTACATTCGGCACAAAGCTTCACATTCCAGAGTCTAAAGTTTGTTTTACTTGTTTAGAGTGCATTGTGATTCCATTACCAGGTCAATCAGCTGTACATTCACAGAATCATAATTAATTACATGAACAGACACACTTTGAGAGGTGTGAGGAAGAGTTGCTGCTCAGGATGGTGGGAGGACAGCCATGATCTGAGGAACTCCTCAGTATAAGTGCAGGAACGAGGATGTGATGTGATCACGCCGAGTCTGGTTTTCCCTCTTGCGTCTCCTCGTCTTTATCAGATGATTCTCCTTTACTGTCTAAATCAAAGTTCTGTAAGATAGCACGAGTAAAATCAAACGGTTGCTGCATCATGAGTAAGCTTTCACCTTCAAACACACACAAGAGATGCTCACACACCTCTAGCTCCCTCATGACTTCATCCATAAAGTCGTTGGAGTTCCTCTTGTAGGACAGAGCCATCTGGATGCCATCTTTAAACACCTGCGGAACATTCACACAACATTAGAACCTCACACAGTTCTTCGAATCCCAAAACACATGTCCAAAATATTTTTGTTTCTGGAAAATGCAAAATTGTACGATCCTAACCAGTCCTGTCAGCTTGCTATTTACTTTCATAAAACTGAACAGGAATATATTTCACATCGTTCATTCAAAGGAATGTACATACTATCAAATGAAAGAAAAGAAAATATAGCTAAATAAAAATGAGGGTTACTGAATCAGGGACACTTTTTTCCCATCCTCACCTTGACCACATTGGTCCCATCAGCAGCAGATACAAAGTAGAAGGGCAGACCTTGTTTCTTAGCGAAGTTGAAGTTCTTCTGGGTGACCTTCATGTCAGCTTTTGAAGAGCAGAACACATGAAAGAACAAAAGATAAGAGGCATGCAGAGTGTAACACTGGCTAAAAGCACTCTTATCTCACTAGCCAAATTTACCATCGATCTTGTTAGCGACCACCAGACAGGGAATCTCTGGCCGGTACTCTCGCAGTTCTTTGTACCAAATTGGGAGGTTCTTATATGTGATTTTCCTCTGGACATCAAACACCTGGAAAAGCAATCCGATTAATTCTGAAAGCCTTTAGAGATGTACTGTTTTCACCTTAAAGGTGCAGTGTAGAGCAGCATTCAGTGATTGACAGCTAGTGGTTGAAATTGGTACTGCAAAACCAAAGGCACATTTCAGAGCAGAATTGCTATAGCATTACTTTTTTAGAGAAACAGTTATGTAAATTTTTAAAAACATTATTTTTTGTCTTTAGAAGAGTCAAAAACTTACATACAGCACAATTTAACCTGTAAATATCAAAAGATGAGCGTTGTGTGCATGTTATTTCTCTGATCAGAGTTGTTTCAGGGTACAAATCTAATAAAATACTATGTGCCACGCAGTTGTCATTCAAAAAAATTACCATAAATGACCCAGTGGCCGTTACAAATGATGGATTCGTTTCTTACAAGCAGTTTTTCACTGGTGGACTGGATTATTGTGATGTATTTATCAGCTGTTTTGAATCTCATTTTAACGGCACCCATTTACTGCAGGGGATCCAACACTTCTCCAAATCTCAACTGAAGAAGAAACTAGCTCATCTACATCTTGAATGGACTGAGGGGGGAGTACATTTGTAAGTATAAACACTAAAATAAGACTCTTACCATGATACAGGCGTGAGCTTTATGGTAGTATGACGGGTGCATGCTTCGAAAGCGTTCCTGTCCTGCAGTATCCCAGAAATCTGTGTAATATGCAGATCAACAGCTTCAGTTGGCATTAAAGCTAATGCATACATTATCACACTATTATCACGCTTTCATGTCAAACTTACCAACCAGGACAGTTTGACTATTGATCGTGGTGGTGTATTTGTAAAGAGTTAGAGCATATGTGGAGAGCTGCTGAGGGCGGCTGGCATATTTCATTAAGAACCTGACAACTCTCAGAAAGAATGGTTCATTCAAACAGAGATATGATACTGACAACAGTGAAACTAAGTCAAAGGATACTATCCATCCATAAGGAATCTCTCCATAAGCCTGAAAAGAAATCATCAAAGCCTTTAGAACAAAAATACACGCATAACCCTTTTCAATGCGGGAGAACAATAAGACATTAAACACACTTGGATTTGCCCACAGCGCTGTCTCCGAGACAGATGATCTTGACCTGCTCCTCAGCGTCATATTTGTCCAGGTCCAGATCAGAAATGCCTTCTGCGTCCATCGCAAGAGTTTAAACACTGAGCCTCTTAACGCCGCGGGATTAGATGATGAAGACAGCCGCTGCTGCTTTACTCCATCACACGAACAGCTCTAAAAGCGACATTCAGTTCATCTTCACGAGCAACAAACTGTAAAATGTATAGTTTATATTCCCAAAGATACACCAAACGCGTCCAAATATTGTTTTGGCTATCTGGCCAATTAGCAGATTAGCGTGTTTGGAGCCGAAGCTTTCTAACAAACCCCTATAAATCACTATTTACGGTATATAATATCGTCCTAAAATCCCTGGCAGATATATTTAGGATTCGTCGACAGCTTGTTTGAATTCACGGCTGGAATATAATCAAGAAAAACATGGAAATTTTGAGAAGAAAAGTCACTGAACATGCACGACAACAACACGTCTCTAAGCAACGCTAGGACCCATGAAGGGCCTCCACCTGGTAAGCGCCGAGCTGTCTTTGAAGGTGCCTGATTCATTTCAATGTCGTTTTTTAATGTTAAAGGAACAGTAATGTTTGGATACGATATGTACAAAGAACCGCATATACACCCAAAGACATGTATGCGCTTTGCTGACTGTGTTAAGCTATGTATTATGAGAGAAATTTACCTAAAGCATCTACAAAGAGGGCTTCTTTACTCTTTGGTATCCATCATAGATATCTATACTGATAGATATCTATCAATGTTTATCGAGCTTACCAAGCTGGGGCCTGTTCCATAAACCAAGATTAGAGTATAAGCCAGGCTTATTTCAGTTAGTCTGACTTATTGCCAGTTAATTTGTATTAATATAAGTCAGACTATCTGCCATAAGCCTGGCTTATTTGGTATACTTGTTTTATGGAACAGGCCCCTGGTATCGACTCGCCTGCGCCCCTAATGTTTTATTTTATTGTATACCTTTTTTAAATTTCACTCCGGGTCGTCGAGACAAGCTTAGTTGTCATTTCTTTGTAGTAATTAATTGGTTTCGCTGAATTTTTAAAGCATCTCACTCTCAACTATGTATATAGGCCGTTAAATGTTAATTGTTTTCGAAATCATGTCATTTTAGTTCGTTCTTTTATTTCGTTTAAAGTATATCGGGGCCGTTCATACAAAGCATGGTAACAATAGGAATACAGATAGCGATAACTATATTTGTGTCCACATTAGCGAACCTTATGGTCTGTTTATGATAAGCTCAAACGCGTCTGCCACATTAGATTCTCAAGCGCGTGCTAGAAAGATTGATTCTGATTGGTTATAAATATTTCCATCTTTCAGCTGGAAAAATAAAAAATGAAAAAGATTCTAAACGATATCGTTTCTCTGTCCTTTATTGTTGTTGTGATGTGCACTGCTATTCTTTAACATTGATAACTACAACTAATAATATAATAAAATACATTATAAAGTGAGATAATAAATAATACATTTAAGTTAAGCTACAATTTCTTAATCCTAATGTTATTATATTGATGTGATAATAAATTTAAACATTATTTTTCACAATTATCATTCATTTCTGTATGGGTAAACTTTGACCTATATTTATGCTTTCCAGGAAACAAATCCAACAAAGTAATACCAAGAATGTTTTTCTATGTGTTTGATAAATTACCTGTCAGTAATATCAAACACAATAATCTTACTTTTTAAGTGTGAGAAAGCAGTACGGTACAGAATGTTGTCTTAGTCACATTCTTGACATGGGAATACACACAACAGAACAGGAAAACAGTAACATATAGATCTGCTGACATAGATAGAAAGTGTTTTCTTCCCCACAGAGGTCAGTGAGTACACCACTACATTAAAATAAAAAGGCTAAAGATTCAATAAATTTAATTGGTTCCCAAAAAAGTCACTTAACCACAATTAGTTAACAAGACTAATTTACCTAAACTAAATTTAAATCTTTTAAATCTTCTTTTTTAAAAAAGCTGAACCTAGAGTAGCCTCATAAAATTACTTAAAAACTAAAGTAAATTAAAGTTATACATAAAAATACATAAATATGCAATATATATTAAATAAATATCACAACATTGCATAACATTTTAATTTATGTATTAATTATATTTTTATATCTTTGATTAGAACTTACAACTTTGATTATTTATACACATATACAAAAAACTATTAAAATGATAAAAAAAATAAACTTAATAATAAAAACATATAAAAAATGCTAATCAAAATATTAGTAAATAATATGATAGAAAATAAATTATACTGAAAAAACTAGTAGTAAAGACAGAAACTGACTTAAAATATTCCTATCAATGCTGTTTTTTGTTTGTATGTTTTTGATTGTACTGGTTTATTACCTTCCTGAAATTCATATTTAATTAGCAAATTATTCCAAAACCCATATACTAATAATAATATACTATGTAGTAAAGTTAAAGTCTAAATAATTAATGAGATGAATAGGGTGTCTTTGTAGAAAATAGTGAACACTGTAAACAAAAGATGGTTCTGCTGGAATGTTGTCGTTGCGCTAAGCTCCACCCTGGTTTTGGGATGTAAACACTGCTGAGCTGAGAGACACTCTTGTGTTCTTTGACAGCTGGACCAGACACACACAGAGAGTCAGAGTAACACAACACAACGTTTGATTGCACAGACGGCAAAATGGCCTGCAGACGGTCCATAACAGAGGAGGATTTCTACTGCCCCATCTGCTGTGACATCTTCAGGGATCCCGTTCTCCTACCCTGCTCTCACAGCATCTGTAACGGCTGTGTGAAAACCTTCTGGAACCGCCGAGGATTTCAAGAGTGTCCCATCTGCAGGAATGTGTCCTCCAGCCCCAACCCACCTATAAACATAGTGCTGAGAAACATGTGTGATCTGATGAGAGACGAAACCGCTCAGGAGCCTCCCGCAGAGACGGCGCTCTGTGGTCTTCACGGAGAACCTCTCGCTTTCTACTGCACTGAAGATCAAGGACTAGCTTGTGGGAAATGCAGAAGTGCCAAAGCCCATAAGAACCACCGCATCCGTTCAACAGCTGACGCGTCTCAGGAACTCAGGGTAAGAGCTCAGAGCATCAGATTGTATTTGAACAATAGTCAGTTGTTGAAATGACCAGCTTGTGGACCAGTCTGCTTTCACTGATTGATGGTTTCAGATTTAATGAACTGGAAATGAGTGAGATATGAAAGCTGTCTTGTCAAACAGGTCTTATCACACTAATGACCCCTATATGACACATTCTCAGAGTCAGTTTCTCGTGGGAACTTGCTGATAAAGTCAAATATAAACTGGACACTGCTGATCCGTTTGATATGGCGGTTTGTAACAAACAACCTGTTTAACATCAGTAACCAGAGCTGGGAACATCAGCACACTAGAACATCTGATAATAGGCTAAAGTAAAGATGAAAGAATCTCAGATCAATACAAACATACAGGCATCTCTGAGACACCCGACAGAGTAGACGTGCAGGAAACTTCCTCCCTTCTGTCCATTTGTTTTGTTTTCTAGTCCCTTCATCCATTCTTGTCTGGTATCATATGTGTGTGCCCTTCCCCCGAGTCATTAATGTTAATTACCTTCTGTTCCCATTGAGGAGTAAATAATCTAATCTACTTTCTAACATCTGTTAGCAACAGCTCCAGCTGAAACTAAAGGCCCTTCTGGAGAAGCTCAGAGTCTATGAGCGCATTAAACAGTCCTGGGATGAAACAGCAGATTATATTAAGGTGAGTGCTGAGAGGATATTTCAGCATTGTCACAGTTTATCTATCGTTTGGATATTTAAGCCTGAGATATTTTGTGTTTAGAAGCAGAGCCAAAGCACTGAGACTAAAATTAAGGAGGCGTTTGAAAAGCTTCACCAGTTCCTGGATAATGAAGAGGCAGCCAGGAGGACGGCGCTGAAGAAAGAAGAAGAGCAGAAGAGTGAGGTCATTAAAAAGAAGATTGAGGAGATAGAGTCGGGGATGTTATCTCTCTCCGGCATCATTGAGTCCATCGAACAACAGCTGGGAGGAAATGACTTCACACTTCTTCTGGTAAGAAGACCTTTTTTAAATGTTTAAATTATTTTTTATTTCAAAAGATCAATCCATTTTTTCTATTAAATTGTGTAGAAATTGCAGAAAGTAATTTTAAACATCAGCAATGCTTTAAACTGATCCAAATGAAAGATTTCTGTTTCAAATAAATGCTGTGTTTTTAACTTTTTATTCATTTCTATTTCAATTTTTAAAACCCCCAAAAATATGAAGCACACTGATGATAATATACTTTCTTCAACAGCAAATCAGCTTATTAACATGATTACGTTTATTAAAACAGAAAATGTATAATTTTTTAATTGCAAAAATATTTGTAATGTTTTTTTGGTCAAATAAATGCAGCTTTGGTAGATTTCTGATCACGTAATAAACATTAATCGTTCTGTGTTTATCTACATTATTTCTAGAACTTCAAGGCTACAAGTGAAAGGTGAGAAGGTTTTTTTCTTTTCTTTTATCTTCTGGTTTTGAACCCTAAACCCACATCAGTACTGACTAAATGTTGTTTCAGAACAAAGTGTACAATGAGTGACCAGACAAGACCTTCAGGAATGCTCATCAATGTGGCAAAACATGTGGGTAACATCACCTTTGAAGTATCGAAGCAACTACAAGCTAGCGTCCGATACAGTAAGTACTGAGCAAGCTGTTTTTGCTTTCAAAATGTACATTTGCCAGTTTAAATATAAACTCTGGAAAGAAGTCAGAATTGTAAGTCATAAACTTGCAAAAAAATATATTAAATATATGTGCCCAAATGCATAGCAGTGCATATTAATTTTTACGTGAGGATTGATCTTTACTTTATGATTTTTGGCATAAAGGAAAATGTAACATTTTGACTCATACTCTGTATTTTTGGCTATTGATATAAATATACCAACTTAACTTGGTTTTGTGCTCCAGGCTCATACATACATATATATATATATATATATATATATATATATATATTTATAAACTTTTTTTTTTTTGAGTATACGTCTCTGTCCCTCCAGCCCCAGTAACCTTTGACCCCAACACCGCCCATCCTTATGTGGTCGTGTCGGATGATCTGACCAGTATAACTTACACCGAAGAGCACTTCCCACAGCTTCCAGCAAACCCAGAGAGATTCGACGGCTACACAAGCATTCTGGGTTCTGAGGGCTTTAACTCGGGGGCTCACTGCTGGGATGTGGAGGTGGGCGACAGCACAGCCTGGGCCGTGGGACTGATCACAGAGTCCGCGTACAAACACAGACAGACCCCCTCCAAAACCGGCCTGTGGTATGTGGGCTTCTGCAATGGTAAATACGGGAAGGGCTGTTCTCCGGAGATCCTCACCCTTCTACGGGTCACCCAAAGAATTCAGAGGATCAGGGTGCAGCTGGACTGGGACAAGGGCAAAGTCACCTTCACCGACTCGGGTCGTAATATCGGCCTGCATATGTTTAAACACACATTCACTGAGAGAGTGTTCCCTTACTTTTATAGTCACTGTATGAAACATCCGATGAGGATCTTGCCCGTGAAGACAACTATGGAAGCACACGCTTAGAGCCAATACTGCTTTTAAAATCACAGTGATATCAATAACTCAACAATATAAAATCATCTTAAAGAGACAGTAGCAAGTACAGTCCTGCAATACAACATTACTGCAGTATTCAATCCACCTGCACTACAAACAGATAAGGAATCATTTTTGTGTTTTGGAGGGAAAAAAGCTTGTAAATAGATTTTATATTGTTTAAAGTAAGACTGGGTAAGGGTTTCAGAGTAAGTGTATGTTATTAAGAAAGAAAGGCTCACTAAATGTATCATGGCATGAACTGCAGTGTTATAGAAAGAGCAAATATTCAATAATGTAATGTATACTAAGTAGGCTAACTGTACAATCAATCTAAAAATTGTTCCTCATTTGTCTCGTTTGCTTTGACCTGAATTTTTAGATGCTATATGACTGAAGTGGTAATTAAATAACAATGATTAAAGTGATCAATCATGAATTTTGAATCAGAGATTTACTTTCTTTCTTGATTGACACAGTAATCACCCGTGCTCTTTGCCATCTCTATGCCATAGTTCAGCTGACATGCAAAAAATCTGCTTTTCCACAGAAATAGATTACATATATATTACATTTGAAAAGAGCTATTTTAAATTATAATAATATTTAACAATATTACTTTATTCCAAACTTAATAAATGCAGCCTTGGTCAACATAAGATCATTTCTATGAAAGCTTTTATTGATTTGTTTTGATCATCTTTTGGAATAACCTCTGCATGGATTGTAGAGATTTGGACTCAAACTCAAACGTCTAAGTATTTGGACTTGACCTGGATTCGACAAGGATCCCAGCACTACTAGATCCTGTGTGTGATGTGTTGAAATGCTAGCAGGCAGAGTAAGTGCACCTGGTTTTGGAATAGAGCTTATTTCATATATTGTGTGAACAGCACAATTACTGCATCCTGAACCCCCGAAACACTATTATTTCAAGTTGTATGTATATAGAGACCTGATACGCCAGACTAGCTTGTTTAACAGAATTGACCTGTTTAATCAGCCCCGTCCACAATTAAAGGAGCAGTGTACTCAGAATGACGAACTCCAAAGGAAAAGCTGGGAGCTTTGGTTCCTGTGAAAGTAACCTGTGGAGAAAGACCAACAAACCATTTTAGCACTAATTCTTGTTATTTCAATAGTTTTAGGAGTATATTTAAAAGTTTGGAGTATAGGTGAGATTATTTTTATGCTTTGGGAAAAAAAGTCTCTTATGCTCACCATAACAAAAAATATTGTCAAATAAAATTAAAATGTCATTTATTTTTGTGATGACAAATCCGTGTCACATGATCTTTGCAGTTATTGCATATTATCAATGTTGAAGTCATATATTGTGGATGGATGAATTTTTTCAAGATTCTTTGATTAATAGAAAGTTCAAAAGAACACCATTTAATGGAAACAAAGTAATTTATAAATTGATGCATAGTATAGGATAGTTTAATAAAGCTGAATTGTATAGGTAAAGGTCATTGCACAGGTTTTATTTCTATGTAAATGCTTGTTACTGATGCAAAAACACAGAAAACTAAACCTGAACTGAACTTTTTTATGACTTATGAAAGTTTCAGAGGCAGTGTGTAAACGTGATTGCCCCAACATGAGGTCATATTTAGTTTTTAACATACAAAAGTTTTCGGACTCTGTGTGCCTTCAGTGTGGTACAGACCCTCTCTGGATGGTGGGCTCCAGGTCCTGGTTTCTTTGTAGTGTCTCCAGGTGAGAAGTTGCGTCCGGTCAAGCTGTACTCAGGGGCCTTGTGTTTGTACACACCAGAATCCACCACTTGATAGGTGCCTGGGCCTGGAGTCTGAGAAAATGAATGTTATCATTGCACAGCAGAGGTAAACACAGTAAAAGGATGTGTCAGCACCTTCCGTAGGTCTTCATGGAAGCTGCCGATTGCACTACGACCGCCGAAGAAGACATTTGGGGCGGATGCTTTATTCACCACTTTAGACCCTAGCACTGGGGGAAGCGTGTAAGCAGCTGGACCTGGAGACAAGGCTATGCATGTAAGATTATGCACTACTTATACAGGGTTGTGTAGATCTGTGGAAATCTACCTGGTGATTGATCATTTCTAAACAATTTAGTCCTCGCAGACAGAGAGAATGCAGGGGCAGAGGAAAAGATGGTTTTTGTTGCGTTTTCAGGGGTGTAACTGCCTAAAAGAGAAATCAAAAGTCAGTTTAATATGTTCCACACTCACAGAGAAAAGCTACATTACTGTCTGTTCTAAGGTGCAAAAGCTTAAAAGTACATCTTTTAACTCCTAAATGCTAAAAGACAGTGCTGCACCAGTGACAGTTTTGTAGCACGTCTTATAAGAGTATGCCTTGTACAGCTACAAAGACTGTGTGTTTATGTTGTGTGAAAGACCTGGGCCAGGGTTTTTAAAGGGCTGAATGTCCTTAGGTCGGCCATAGACAGAATACGCAGGAGTCCCATCCCGACCCACCCTGGTGATGTTGGATGGAACCAGGTATCCAGGACCTGGGGAAGAGTTAGCGTGTAAGTGGCGATGGCGCGTGCCAAAGCTAAACGCTGGGCCTTTCTGCATCCGTGGGTCATGGTTGTTCATTCCTGTGTAGGGCAAAGAAATCTCTTAAAATCACGGCAGGGCAAGAGCTTATCATTTAAAAAAATAACATTTAGAAATTGTTATTGGTCCCCTGAATCCCTCCCACTTTTAAGCTCCTGGTTTACTGGGTGCATTTATGGTAAATTGTAAATGTATGACTACTTTCTATTTTTGGGACGAATTTGTACACAGAGAGCTGAACCTTTTTTTTTGGGACAATATAATTTGCAACAGGTTTTCACAAATATTATTAATCAAATGTGTGTGTGTGTGTGTGTGTGTGTGTGTACCAGTTGCGCCTGGCAGAGCATATGTTGGCCCTGGACTATTATACATAGCAGCGATGGGGCCCCTTGGCCTGTGGGGCTTCCAAGGGCCAACCCATACTTCCACAGGCGACATGCCTGTTGAAAAACAGAATGACTAAAACAGCTTGAACGATAAATAAAAAAATACTTGTGTTAAATAAAACAATAACACACAAATTTTAGCGTTTTATGATGCAAAATAGTCACTAACATTACCCTTTCATTAGTCTGGTAGTTTTCTGACAGTGATAACAGGTACTACTCACACTTTGCTTTGTTCGTGTGGGCAGTGGGCATATGCTATATATTTCATTTAGCCTAATCTAATTTAAATATAATTAGCATACAGCTGGTAACCGTATTAAAAAGCATTAATCAGCAAGCGAAGTAAAAGTAGCAACTTACCTCAAGTGCAAGATGTTAAAAAGTTCGTGAATTTAATAAACTTACTGAACAAAAATTCTCGTTTGAACCACCTCAGTAGATTATCGCTAAGAGTGCGTTGTTGTTGAGTTTGATCACTTACAACAAGACGATGCAACTTACGAGATCTGCACAAAAAACATGTTATTGACGTAAAAAGATAAAATAAAGTTATAAATGCAGCGGGCGAAGAGCTCTAATAGTCTGTCAGCTGCTGCGACGCTTTGATTGTTTATAATTGTTTCTTTTGAATCTCTAAGGCGCCGTCGCCGTGGTGATCCTTTGATGTCGCTTTTGAGTGACATTCCAGCTCTCCATGCGAATCCACAATAATCCATGTGCAGTGTTATTAATTATTAAACAAATCAAGGATAACCAAAATACAAGTGCTCTCTTTAGAGATATTTCAAATGCTAATTTTATCACACTCCATCTTTAGACCAGATTATACTGCTTTAAAAAGTACTGACCTTATACAAAAAACTAAAATCATTTGGACATACTTATAAATATGTCTATATCACTTCACTGGATAAGAAAATATATAAATAAACCAATAAAAATTTATTAAAATTGTTTTAATTTTTGTTTTATTTTAAATAAATTTAAATTTATTTTAAATTTTAAATATTGTTAAATTTGAAAAATATTTAATGTACTGTATATTATATGATGTGTCACTTTCAAAGAAAATATGTAAATAAATAAAAAAATTACAGTTAAAAATTTCACAATTTCACAATGCATTTTAACTTCAGTACTCTTTAAAAAGACAAAACAGGAGCCACTCGGTTTAGTATTTGTTAAACCAATCATACAGATTAATAGGTGAAATAATGTTTAAATCCTTTCAAGGAAGACTACACGCTGAGACACTGAGATCAATAACCTGATCAGTCATTCATAGAATCAAACAATGTTTCTTTATATGGATATCTTTATTGGTTTCATGAGTTTAAGCGCTGCTACTGACACTGTGAGGTTGCTGTAGTGTTCAGGTAGTGCTTGTGTAGGTACTGCTCTCTCATTGTAGATCTGAGAACCTGCAACAAGATGTTGTTTCTCTCTATTTCCTCTGGAGGGCGCTGGGAAAGCACAAAATTATGCAAAAGTGAATAGAAATATTTCTGTTTATTTAGTGAAATTAGCACATGTACACACACACACTTACTCTTGTCAAAGCTCGGATGAGTCTCTGTAGTATCGCATGCTCAAACTGAGGACACTGAACTGCTACTTGACCCACACAGTCCAGCAAACAGCAGATAGTGTCACGCTGATGCTAAACCATCACAAAAACAAATAGAACCACATGATCTGCACATTCTGTAAACATTTCCAGTTTAACACAATGTGTTCTTGCTTTTTCTTTGTAATTATTAGTCAAACTTAGTGAGTATAAATAATTAATGATGTAAAATATGCTTTATTTATATCAATTATCTGTGTTTTTATGCTTAAATGTATTCCCAAATTCTACATAATGCACTTCAAGCTGTATTGTGGTGTTTTCACCTTCTGCAGTGAAACATTGTGCAGGTTTTGTGCAGGCCAGGTTGAGGTCAGCCTCTCTGTGTCATCTTTACTGAGAACGGGATCCTGTTATGATAAAGCACGACAATGAAGACAAATGTACAGTTTTTAACATGCTTATGAAATGTTATGTTTATACTGTGACCTCTGACCTTTAGTTTCTCCAGCCAGATCCATAACAATGTGCTCAGAACATCTGGATCTGTTTCCAAGACAAGTGAAGCCCAGCCACATTCACTCAAGTTGAGCTCATCCTGAGGAACAGAGTAAAAGCTCCTGCATTAATATTCACAGACTCACCGAACCAAAGCTTCGTCATACACACAGAATAACCTGTAAATGTAAGGAGAATGCTATATTGATATGATAAATGTATGATCATTAAAATATTAAAAAAAGAGAAGCATTTATTTCAAATGGATAATAATGTTCAGATCTACTGTTACAGTAGTTTACTAATGTTCAAAAGTTTGGGATCAGTACATTTTTATTCTTTCTTCTTTGAAAGAAATGAATACCTTTATTAACAAAGGATATATTAAATGAACAAAAAAGTCATAGCATAGATTTACATTTTAGAAATGTTTTATATTGGGTAAAAAAAATATGTTGTTTTTACTTGTTATTCATCAAATAGTAAAAATAAAAATCATAGGTTATAAAAAAATATATATTTCCAACACTGACAATTCTAGTAATAAATCATCATATTAAAATGATTTCTGAAAGGATCATGTGACACTGAAGACTGGAGTAAAGATGCTTTGTATCACAGGAATAAATTACATTTTAAAATATATTCACATAGAAAACAGGTATTTTAAATTAAAATAATATTTCACAATATTAGAGTTTTTTTCTGGATTTTTAATCTAATAAATGCAGCCTTAGTGAGCAGAAGAAAAATCTTTAAAAAACATTAAATATCTTACTGACCCCACATTGTTTGAACAGTAGTGTGAGTGCATGTAGCTATATGAAAACTTGATCATGCTTTGTATGGTGAAAACAATGTTTTGCTCTAACTAACAAGGGTGTGGATCCAGGAACTTGATTGTTGTTGTCAAGCATGCTTTACCTGCAAAACCGCGGCTTTTTTTAACACAGTGTCCAGAGGAGGGCGCTGTTGTGCCAGTGCTGTAGCGACAGCTCTTGATAATGATGACTGCACTGATGAGGTTCGATGCTCCGGCCTTAGCTATAAGAAAAACACCCACAACATTTGCACTAATAAGAACTAACACACTATTCACTATACTACACTATACTTATATACGTTCTTAAAAATCCTTCAGGCAGTGAATTAAGATGCAAGAAATGTGGCTATAGGCCTATTGTCTTTAGTCTCACACTCACCTCGATGTTGGAGCTGAACTTCAGGTAAGCCTGAGGTTTCTTGGTTGTACATTTTGTCTTCTTGTTCACAGTCTCATTTTGTGGGTGAGGAGCTGATGGTGTATTGGGGCTGTGTTTCTCTGTCGTCCCGTTGCTCTGGTCTGTCACCGGGGTTTGAGGACTCTTTTGGGGTTCTGGTGGGATTCTCTGATCTGTTGAAGGGCCGATTTCTCCATTGCCTGTTTTATGGTGTCCACCAGGTCGAGGAGAGTAGCGTGAGAACATAAAGTCCTTGCAGAAACAACAGGATTTCATATGTCACTTTTATGCGGTTTCATAAAATTGTATTAAAAAGAAATATATATGTATATAAATATAGAATTATCATCTATTATAATCTAGAAAGGTTATTTACATTTTAAGGCTGTTTATATATATATATTTTTTTTTCAGTGCTGTCAAAAAATGTATCACAATTAATTGCATCCAAAATAAAATATATATTTGCATAATATACAAGTGTGTGTACTGAGTATATTTATTATGTATATATAAATACATATAAATGTTAAGTTTATATATTAAAATATTTATTTTAGATATATATTATATGAATATAAATATAGACATTTCAATACATGTTAATATTTTCAAAATATACAGTATATATGTGTATTTATATATACATAAATATACACAGAACACAGATACAGTATGCAAACAAAAACTTTGTATGCGAATAATATTTATAGAGATAGATAAATAGACACAATTATTAATATTAAACATATAAGTTTATGTTTGAATAAAGCAGGGAAAGGAAGTATCTAAATTACTTTATTATACTTAATATTAATATTTAACGTATTAGTAAATGTTCAAATCAGTTTTAACAAAAATGATTAAATGCTTTACACATATTTCCATAGTTAGTTAATATTAAGTAATGTAGTTAATAAAAATTACAATTTATTTAAATTTTATCAAAAACTGGCAAAGCAGGTAAACAGACTGACTCACCTCGATGATAGTAATCTTGCTGAGATCTGAGTCGCTGTAGCTTCTCTTGTTTAGAAGGACGTCTCTCTTCCTCTCCAGGAACCCGAATGGCTCGTCCCAGGCCTCGCAGGAGTACGCTCTGCATGAGCCTCTCCTTTCCTTCAGAGCAGGCAGGTTTCTCTTCAGAAGCGTCACCTTCACTGTCTTCTTCAGCGCCAGGATGTTCAGCCTCTTCTCCAGTTCTCTCTGGAGCTCTGGAGGACCGGGCGTCCCCTGGGTGAGGGTGATCAGCATGCTGCAGAGGACGTGCAGGATCTTGGGCGTGTGTTTGAGGGTTCGGGCCTCGTCCCCGTGCAGCAGAAGACCCTGACGCAGGAGGTACTGCCGGAGACTGAAGGAGGAACCGTGCCTCATGTTCAGACACGGGTACTGAGCCAGCTGAGAGCCCACCAGCCGGGCGAAATCAAACACTAGACTGATCTGTGATCGCGTCTGGATAGAGCGAGGCCTTCTGATCCGAACGTAGTGGACAGCTTCACTCGCACTGATTCGACAGGTGTAGACCAGATAGCATGCGATAAGAACACCTGTGAAGCAGGGTTGATATTAAGGACTTCACTATCATCTTAAAGGAATAGTGCATGAGTTGCAACTTGCCTGTCCTGCCCAGTCCAGCATGGCAGTGAACGGCCACCTTTCCTTCCTGCACAGCGAAGGCCAAAACCTTCACGGCATCCAGCATCCCCTCCAGAGACGACACTCCGAAATCAGACATCCCAAAATTATAGAAATATACTGTCAGAACAAAAGGAGCATAATTCAGTAATTCATCAGTTAACTAATGGGGTGGATCTCACAAGGAATATTTCAGGACATATTTCACCCTGGTTTTAAAAGAAACATATTAATGCATGGCAAGCAGAAATATCCATTTTAGGACCTATATGTTTGCACTCTGATTATATTAAATTGTATTGTAATATATACAATATAATGTTTAAATATATTACAAATATTTCTGTATTTATTTTTTTAATTTGTCAATGTGTCATATACGTATATACACACACTGTAAAATTACTATTTTTACTGTATATTTCTGAACAGTAGTGTAGTTTTTTTTTTATTCAAACATTCCACAATAATTGTATATTTTATTATATGTTTAATTATAGATTATATGTGTTTTAAATAATAATTTTGTGTTTTTTAATTATATATATATATATATATACACACACATATATATATGATATTTTATTGTCAAAGATCTTTTTTTATTATATATATATATATATTATCATGTTTTTTTATATTAGTTAGCTAGTATTTTTGTAGTTAAAAATGAGATTAATTGTAATGCACAATGAAAAAATTTGATTTTTGAAAATTACTTAAAACAAGGTCATCTGTTTTTGCAAATTATATATATATATATATATATATATAGGTAAAAATATTTAGGAGTGGCACAATTTAAATATCTGTTTAGGGTTATAATATGATATGTTGCAAGAAGTTCATGACTTTGGCTCACTTTGACTGTCCATAAAGACCTGAGGTGAGTATGTGAACCCACTTCCAGGGTCCAGAGGAGGTCCGCAGTGAGCATGTTCTCCTGGGAGCTGCATGTTAATGATGGATTTAATGTTGAACCTGTAAGCAAGTACACAAGCACGCACACATATTGTCACTTATTAACAGAAGCACTCCTCTGCAGAGTAAATATTAAAGATGTTTGTGTAAATAACACTCACTGTTTGAACTGCTCTATGATGCAGTACCTCTTGATGAGACACGTAGAAGGTCGTGCCATTGCAATAATGTCATCGGTCACCCTAAATACAAAAACACAAGCAGTGAATATGGCTATTTTAGTAATTATTTTAAAGAAACAATTTCTCATTCTTTCACTTGTTTATTCTTTTTGATGTCACTGGTCCTTCTCTCATGTAAATATTCCTATTTGTTTGGTGTGTCTTCTAACGCTACGGCTATGTCCACATTAATCTGGATAAATTTGAATTATATTTTTAAAAAATGATATATTTGTTGACTTTTGGGCTTTAGTCCACACAGCAAATACTGAGCTTTTGAAGACTCTCTCCCAAATGATGGGAAACTTGGAAGCACTGTTTTTGTATTGCAGCTGCGCTTACAGATCACTAGGAACTATACTCTCATTTTGGCGTAATAATCAAGGAATTTTGCTGCCGTACCACGAGTGAAGCAGGCGCAATGATATTACGCCGGAATGAGAGAATAGTTCCTACTCATATCACCCTAGAAAATCCATAACTTTGCATTTTCCGCCAGTCTTAGTACACGAAGCGACTACAGAAGAGTCAAGTTTGACTGTTTGATGATTTATGCTAAGCTATGCTAATTTTGGGACCACCAGACCCCGCGATCGGCTGAATGGATTCAAAAACGGTTAAACACATCTGTATTACTCTAGGGATGTTGGAAAATGAGCCTATTTCTAAAAAAAGTGGAGTGTTCCTTTAAAGGCTACATGCAACTTTTTGGTTCCCAAAAATCTTTAAAATAGCCTGTTTTCAATTGTTTTGTTTAGAAAAAGAAAGAAACCCATACAAGTCATAGAGTGACAATTTCATTTTTAAGTGAACCTTCACTTTTTCACCTTTACAATTTCAAGGTTCAGGAATAATGGCCAAATGTCCAAGAATTTCCATATACGTTTAACATTTACATTTAGAGAGAAGTAGATAAAATCGAAGATAAGTCCAGTTTGCTGATCGACATGCTGTGATGTGAAGCATAAACAACGCCCATGTATGTCTGCTATTTCCTGTCTCCTCCCATAAACACGTAAGGTCATGACATCTCAAGCCATGCTGAAACTCCTCATGCCCCGTCAGAAGAGCCACTCTTCTCCTCAACCATTTCAAATCAGTTTATTAGGCAAACCTCAACAGGCAAAAGCGAAAGGCGAATCCCTTAGCTGGAGTTTTTCTATTTCTGGAAAAGGAAAACACTTTGAGAAGGGTAAGCTGGGAGGGAGAGAGAGAGAAGTGACACAGAGAGGACTGGTATGGCTCAAGTCAGCATGCTTTGGTTGGTGAGCTCATCGTATGGAAACTATTCATCCCAACCATTTCGTTTTAGCCCAGACCGTTCCCTCCTCCCCCTCTGAGTCACAAATTAGACAAGTACTCAAACACTGAACGGCAGATCTGTAGAGAATCAACTGCTGTTTAGAGTAGGGGATGCTAACATAAATACAAACGAAGGGTATTGTAGGGTTTTGATCTAGTTAAGCTAGTGTTTCCCATCCCTCTTACTGGTAGTTTCTCTAGTAAGCCAAACATTTCCTTTGTCACATAATTTCAAAGTCCCAACTTCAGCCATGAGCACAGGAAATGCCTAGACATCAGACGCTTTAATGCTTTATCTAAACTAGCCTGCAATCTGCTGATTCTGTGCTGAGTCGGCACGGGCCAACCATTTGTCTCTGACCCGTTCCTTTCAGGTAATAAATCTCGTGGCTGACTGGAAGAGAAGGAGTCCAGATTCCTTACAAGTTCTTGGAGATCTACCTGGACATTGTTTTCCTCTCTTTTGTGCTTCCCAGCTGTTCTGGGATGTATTAGTGAAGGAAGGCAGGCCAAGGCTGTTTGTGAGAGGGAGCTTGGCAGAGGTGGAGGTATTTGAAGAGGGTGCATGGATCGACTCTGTGTACGCTTTACACCATATAGGGCTAGAACTGGAATTTTGGTCTTCAACGTGTGGAATGCTTTTCGTTTGGTTTGTAAGAAACAGATGGAATATTTCGGGTCTTACTTATTTGAACCTAAGCTAACAGCATTCAGTTTCATAGAAGTGATGTACAATATTGAAAAGGAACCCAAAAGGAAAACCCAGTAATATTTATCAATAACAAAAATAAATGAAAATAATATGTGTGTGCCTGTAAATATTGCATTGAATAGGCTATGACAAATGTGTGGTAATGTCTTGTCACTATGCAATGCATACTCTACCCTTTATGTAAATCAAGAATAAAAATGAACTTTTTCGCAAAGAAACTCCGTCTTTTGGTTTTGCGACATGATGCTTTACGACATGCTTTAAGCTAGTTAACTCGTGAGTGCTTAAAGATGGAGACACAAGAGGTTAAAGATGAATGCCCGGAGTCGCAACAAACTGAAACTGCTATGCAGGCAGCAGCCCAAGAAGTACTTTTACCAAAACGTGGGGGTACGTCAGTGTTTTGTTTGCATTTTGGCTTCAAGAGCTCCGACACGGAGCAGAAGACAGTCATGTGCAAACTTGCTATCGCGATATTGAACAATCCATATGGTGATATATGATTTTTCCATATCGCCCAGCACTAATATATATATATAAAGGTGAATTTAAGACTACATTTTAAATGCTACACGTGAATTTGGGCATTTCTTAATTCTAATATTCAGTATGACAACTTCATATTGATGTAAGATGTGTAATCATAGGGGAAGTTGGCATTCACAAACAAATATTAAATATCAACAATTCTCTTTAATAAAAAAACTTAACTTTAACATCCTATTTTAAGTTGAGGATAAGTAATATATATTTACATTTTCTAAAACGTCTGAAATTTAATTTCAAAACATTATTTCAATTAAGAAACACACTTAGCATTACATTTACATTTTGGCGGGATGTTTTGTATTTTTTTGGTGTAAAAACAAACGTGAACTAGTAGAATTATACAAAAATAATAATTTAATACTGAATCTCTTTAATGCCTCAAAACCATCTGAAAAGCCGTTAAGGCCACGACAATTGAAATAAGTGAATGAAATCCACAACAGTGATAAAATCTACCCTCATCGTCTTTCAGAGTCACTGCTCTACTGCGCCCAGGGATTAGACGACTGATAAAAGTGTGGGGTGAACTAAGGGACATTACTGGGCAGAAGATCCTTACAAACGGGACAGTTTCTGCACAATGCATTTAGAGTTTTAAAAAGTTTTTTTGGGGGGCGTGGCCCCTATGGACATCATCCAAGTTCATCTTTGAATGAGAGAATAAGCTAACTGCTATATCTAGACAAATGTAGATAAATAAGTGGTCTCAACACAACACAGCTCTGTCTGAATTCATATTTAAACACTCAAAAACAGACTCACCCCTGGTTTAGGTCATTCTCTGTGTTGTCCAACCAGAGGCGGACGGCTACCGCATTGCCTTCACGGCATTGAGTAAAGATGTCATCCATCTCTGGACCCTCTCTCCTCTTACGCTACCCAAATCGTTCGTCCCCTACCAGGAGCGTCCTGGGAGAGGCGTCTGATGCTGCTGTACCCTAAAGATGACAGGCGAGGGTCTGACAGAACATCCAGCCACGGGAAGGGTGCGATGGGACAGTCTCTTCACAGCCACAGGGCGAGTGTCTGGTGTCTGCGCTGCGAGAAGAAGGAAGCTACGATGAGCTGTCTTGAACACTGCACAAAACAAACTGTCAAAGTTTAAGTCACTAGGGAACAATGACTAAAACTCAAAAATAACAAGCAGTTTCAAGGAACACTTGACCAGAAATGAAAAGTTCAATCCCCCGATGCTATCTATTCATTCATTCAAATAAGTGTTATTGCAATTTATGCATGCAATGACTTCAAAAAAGCACTTTCATCCTGCTATTATAATGTACAGATCTTTATTAAATAAATTAATTTAATTTAAAAAATTGTATTATTGAAAAGAAACAAAACTTTTCTACAAAACCATTTTCAAACAATTACTTTATAAAAATGATGTTTTATAGAGATTTGAAGTGGATCAAAAAAGTTAAACAAAGTAGTCAAAGTAGTCCAGGAGTGCATTTAAGGTTTTGATCCACTTCAAATGTTGACCACTCAAGTTTACTACATTTGTAAAATTATAATAGTAATACATTTTTGCCTTATGTACTGATTAAAATGTAAATATTTACATATATTCTGCTTTAAAGAAAACGCCACATGACATTACCTAGAGTCATCAATTAAATTACGTTTCTCAAAACCAAATTAAATGCCAAAAAGACATTCCTTAAAACAAAAAATGCTTTTAATTTCTTTATAATGGACATTCTTGACTTCATATATAATTTACAAGCCACACAGGCGTAGAATGACATGAGCGAGAATAAATGAATAAAATTTTTAAATAAATTTACTTTACTTCACCTCAGAGGTCTAAGCAATGGGTTCAAATATTTGTTCATTAAATGCTGATAGGTGATGAATACCAGTGTAATCATACAAGCCTCTGCCTGTTATAACACACATATCACTCCCTTCCACAAGTCCAAAACATCCCTCTGCCAACAGAATGTGTTTCTTTAATACTCTGACATTACTCCAACTCATACTTTAGTTAAGCTGCCGTCGCAAAGGCCTGTAATACAGGTGAAAAACTACTTGTTTCTTTTATTTCTAGAATTAAAGAAATGCTGTGTTGTTAAAAACATGAAAAGAAACAAAACTTTAGGTTATTTCTTATGTGAATATTTATGCACTTTATATACTCTGTTCAGTGTGTTGAGTTGAGATACAGGAGAGATTTTGTACAAAAACAACAAATACAGTTAGAAAGGGAAACAAATGTGTTCACTCAGAGAAAATGACAGGTAAATTAGATAAGAGAGGCAAAAGCAGACTGATATTGATTCAATTAAATATGCATCCAATCACAAAGACACTAAGAGGTAAACATGATACTTAATATTTAGAGAAAGAGGAAAAGATTTAGACACACAGACGTTTACTATATTGATAGAGATGGTAATAAATCAGTTAGAAATGTATGTTTAGAAAGAGACACTAGTAAGTTCAAACTGAATGGGACAGATATCTTCAAATATACAGATAGACATGTAAGTTATGTTCAAACAGAAGCAGACAAGTAGCCTGACAGAAAGCAATACAGGCAGGTCAAGAGAGAGAGATAAGATCAGACAAGATAAGATAAGTTAGATAGATAGGTGTTCAAAGACGCAGAAAGGCATTTGCAGCAGACAGACAGATAACGTTACACATAGTTAGTCAGACAGACAGACAGGTACGTGTGTTCTCTCAGTAAGAGTGACATTAGCCGCGCAGCTAACCGACAATTCAGTCAAAGAGTGACTAAAGACTCTTAACTACGGGCGAACCAAAAGAAAAAAACAAACGGTTTGAATTATAGTTTGCCTAACAATGTGCAATAAAATATTTTTTTGACTCCACGTTTTATTTATGGCTTAACAACAGTAGTTTTAGAGTACTGTGAGCTAGTGAGCTAATGCTGCTAGCAGTCATATACGCCCACAATCACTGAGCTAACTTACACGATCAACTCTCGCTTCATGCTTCCCTCACATTCAATCGATCATAACAACCATCATTACCTGGGTATAGTGCCGCTTTTAGCTGGAGTGGACCAACGGTGATGACTGGGACAGTCCGGACCAACACTCTTCCAGTGTCCACACCCTACTAGCGCCCGAGTCTGAGACCTCCTCCCCGCCGACAGACACTCAATCGCTCCCCGCTGATCATGCCACCGCAGCGCCCCCGGCTGGACAGCGAGGAAACAAGCGCCGCGGGGTACGAGTTTTTTCTTCTTCAAAAATTGTGCCTGGAGTTATGAATATTCCATAATGGATTTACCAAAAATCATCCTATACTTAGTAAATATGCATGGTCATTTCCTTTCGTTGCTGTTACATCAGTATTAGAACCAAATAAAGGTCTGCTCTACTACACATGTAAAATGTTACTAATATTAAAAGATACTTGTCAGCAATAATTTTCTTAAATAAATTCTACAGATTCTGAAAGAAATACTGTTCCATTTATAGGAGATCCTGGATTATATTTATTATAAGCTGGTTGTAAGGTAGTTTCTAGTAATGTAGTTTCTAAAATGCATCTTGTTTTAATATATATATACAGTATATATATATATATATATATACAAACACACAGTTATAAGCCCCTATGAAATATTTAATAATTTTTCAAATAATTCTAAACTTTTTAATTTTAAAAATAATTTCTAAACATAATACTTTTTTAAAAAAAAGCTTGAAATGTCTGTAATACAAACAGAAACAAAATTATAAACAAGAATAAAAAGACTACAGGTCAGAATTGTTAGCTCTCTGATGCTAATAATCAATGGTGTATCCCTTTTTTTTTTATTACAGCCATTAATTGTTGGTTTTTTAGGCATGTCTTCTAAAGAGTTGCAGCCCATTGCTTCTCAGCAAATTCCAGATTTGTTGGTCTCCTGGTATTTTCTTTTTAAATTTAAAAAAAAAATCTTCTCATAGTATTATGTTTTCATGATTCCTTTGACCCAGACAAGATACCCAGCTCCAAATGAACTGAAACATCCCCACATGTATAATACTTCCTCCTCAATGTTTCACTCTGGAGATGGTGTTCTGAGCGCTTGTCCCTTCTTACCTCAAACATAGGCAACATCTCTATTCCGAAGAACTCTCGTTTTATCTCATCTGACCAAACGACATGTTTCTAATAAGCTCATTTTCCCCCAAGTTGTCCTTTAAACATTGGTCTAGCTTGGAGTTGTCTTTTCTTCAGAAGAGTTGTTCTTGTAGAGTCCATGTCCGGGTCGTCTTCAGTGAGACATCAGTCCCACACTTGACTGAATCATTACCTAGTGTCTTAGCAGTTGTTCTTAGGTATGTTTAGAAACCTCTCTTAATAGTTTTCTTAACAAAGTTTATTTTTAAAATCTTTTACTTTCTGCTGCTGTTCACTATAGCGTGGGTCTCTTTAAACTTCTTGATAATACTTCTTACGGTAGTTCTTGACACTTTAAAACGCTATGATCAACGTGTATATGCATGTTCTCCATTGTGAACATTGACAATAATTTTTTCTGAAGTCTAAAATTAGTTTGACTTTGCCCTGATGACAGTACATATTTGCCAAGTACTAATCATCAGCTTACAGTGTAATTTAACGGCTTAGAGGATTGATTAGGGGTACTTAGCCAAGTCATTAGACACCATTGGTTTGTTTTCATAGCCAATAAAAGTAGATAATTTATTATAATTAATTACTTTTTATATAATTATTACAGGCAAATTTAAATAAATAAAGTGTTCTCCAAATATAAGAAAATAGTAGAAATAATAATAATAATAATAATAATAATAGAAAATAGTATGTTAAAATACTTTGGAAATACTTGAAAAAGCACTTTTCTATAATTGCAAATTTCTAGGGGGCTAATATTTTTGTCTTCAACTGTATATATTAAATTAATCTACATAAAATCAAAGAACAACTAGTATTTAAAATTATAAGCATGATTAATGTAACAAGTAATAATAAATAAAATGTTAATTACAAAGTTCTTGTATTTATATGTGCAAAATAAATATATAATAGTAATATACTTATGTAATGTGTAAACTGCTTGAGCAGAAACAGCTTTAAAAAAAACACAAAAAATCTTGTGTGGATAACAATCATTTAATAAAAACAACATCTAATCACATTTGTACTCCTATACCTGCTGAATTCCAAAAACACTTATCCCAAAAAGAGATTGAATAAATAAAGAAGTCAAATAAATGATCTTTCAATTATGTGCTTTTATTAAAAGCCACCAGTACATAGTCATGTTTTAGGAGAGGTATTTAAATATTTATGAAACCCATTCCATGGTCAACGGTCTTAAAAGGCTTTTGTGACTTTTGGCTGTTAGGACTTAATATGCAGCATAAACAACATTTCCTAGACATGGCAGAGAAGACTGCCATGTCTCAAGATCAGGATGGATTTTGGGGGCTCTGTCCTTCAGACCGTGTTTCAGGGATTGATGTGGTTGTAACACTGCTGGACTTGAGATTGAGTTTTTCTACTGCACTCAGGATGGTGCCTCCATCTACTTTAGGTACACTCGAAGAGACTGGTGATGGCGCTACTAGTCCTTCTAAAGACTCATTTGTAAAGGTTTGTGGGTTGTTTGGTACTGTGGGCACATCTGACATTGACTGTCCGAAAACTGAAACATCTGTCTTGATATCTGATGGATTATTAGAAACGGAAGGTATCTGTGAGCTCTCAGGCATTGGGGTTGTGGTTGTGATGGCAGTGGATGGATTTTCTACTGATGAAGCACCTCCTTGTTCTGCAGCTTCAGCTTTTGCTAGTTCTGCAGCTTTGCTTTCCATCTCCTGCATTCGTTTCTGCACCATCGCGGGCATCAGCTGCACATACGTGCCCATTAACCGGTGATTGGTCCTTATTAATTTGCCTGCACAACTGTCAGCACATCGCTCCTGGTAAAATAACACAAATAAAAACAGAAAAGGGAACATTATAAAACCGTCATAGTAAATTAATGTGAGTTGTAAAAGGTGATGTTCTTCCCCAGTGTTTTTGTCTTGGTTTACCATGCAAATGTTCAGTGACTTTTAAATCAAAATTATGGTCAAAATGAAAATAGACTTGCTTTGTTCCATTTTTCAAGATTTAATTTAACAAGAATCTGAAATAAGTGTATCTTGATTTATGGATGTATAAATATTTGTGCCGGAAAAAAACAATGTGGTGAAAAAATATAATTAACAATAAAATTTAACGAGAGAATGAATGCAGTTTAAGACCTGCAGAATGACAAAATCCACCTCCACATCCATGAATAAACACCTAAATACATTCAAACACACAGATGGAAAAAAGTAAACCCTCTCTTAGTTTATTTCCTAATTATTTTGTTAAATTATTATTTAAACATGTATGCTCACTATGTCAAAAATATTTAAAGTATTTATATCCTCATATCATATTTTTTTATGCAAACCCTCATTTACATTATTTCTTAATTAAAAAATCTTAAGTGTGTTTTGGTTTATGAGCCTATATTTTATTTAAAATCTTGCTCCTATTTAATATGTTCCTTGCACAAATAAACATATAACGGAAATCTATAAATAACACCCCAGGAACACATAAATGAATGCATTTTTAAAACGTTATTGTAAATTAAAACAATAGGTACATTATATTTGCCTCACCTCATCCATTGTCAGAGTTCTGTAGTTGAAATTGCTTGAGCATCGCTGGAAGCAGATTTCCGTCATGCGATTGTAAACGAGGAGGAAGTCCCGCAACTAAATGACAAGAATAGTACAAATAATCATGATTTCATAAATTATCACATTCACATATGCAGGAAGAGGATTGCACGCGCTAGCTGTAATACGTACATTTCGTAGCTGTCCGGCGTGGTCCATGACAATATTGTTGGCAGTATATATAAAGACAAACGTTTATAGAACTGCAAAAAAATTGCAATTGTAAAAGGTGAAAATAAGAAATGATACCCAAAAGCTATCGCATGACTTTCAACAGCGCGCGGCCATGTTTACAATCACGTGACTACAGGAGCAAACGTCACGATTAGCTGCGGCGGAAATTTGCAAAAAGTCCTCGCCTCGCTGCTGTAGTGTTGCATTTTTCCTGTCTGTTGTAGTCTTTCTTTCTTTTCCTTTTATTAACAAATATTATTAAGCAGTGTAATAAAAGCACCTTTTACGAACTCCCTTACTATTTTTTCATCTGATAGGTCTAGCAAAGCTAATTGAGAATATTATACGGTACACCGGTAGTCATTTTTTTACGTCTTCAGACGATCTTCAAAGACTTTCAAATAAAGAATTGCAGGTAGTACAAAAAAAGAGTCACCAAGATATTTAATATCAAGATAAAGCCACAGAAATATTACAACAACTCTGAATAATAGCTATTAAACCATTTTATTTTTCTGTGCATGGATTCATCTCATGAGTCAGCCTTTTTTGCACAAATATACAATTATAGCCTATTTTTTTAAATCCTGAAAATCTAAAAAACAGCATAAAAACAAGCAGATAAATATTAGTTAATATATTCTTCTTAAGTACAACAACAGACAGACCAACCTTCAAATGCAAGAAACAAGAAAGCACATTTAAAGTGGTAAACTCATTCGGATGTGTCTTGATTGGACACAACCTCAGAACAGATATAACTGCTCTCCTCTGCATGCGTTTGAACACACAGAAATAATGTTTTGTGGTAGCGATGAGCTTTAAATATCACAGCTGTTGACAGCACCACCCCACGGTATCCTGTGTGTTTTTTTAAGACGATAAAGGTGTTTTGTTTTTTAACACTAACTGTTAACTGTCCTGTTCTAGACTTTGTCTTGATCTACCGAGGGAGTGATCAAAGCCTTCATGCATATTTCTGTGCATTTCAAACTCTCTCTCTCGATTATCATCTCTTTCCATTTCCATTTCCATCTCCATCTCTCTTTCCCTCTCCATCTCTCTCTCCCTCTCCCTCTCCCTCTCTTCTGCCTCCAGAGCTACTTGATGACTGTTGAGGTAGATGCTGTGACGTGAAACCATTAGGCTGCTGCTCCGGGACGGGAGGGTGATGTCAGCCTCGTCATCATGGTCTATGCAGTTCTGCTGGGATGTGGGTTGAGGATGTGTCTGGGCCTGGTGAGTCTGAGCCTGTTTTTGGTATTTCCTCTTCTTCCTTCGCTTTTTATTGGCAGTCAGATCTAGAGAAGCATAGGACACGTCCCCCTGCTGGACCTATGAGATAATGACAAACCTTAACTGTATTTTCATGATGTAACATGTCCAATTCAATGAAAAACCAAACCAAACAAAACCAAAAACCACGACGTTACATTAGCTTAGTGTACCTTGCCTCAGTTAAGTTGCAACTCAATAAAGACAATTTCGCAATAAGTTGCACAATACTGGTATAGCTTGATACCTTTTTTTCGTGTTGAAATAGACTAAAGGCATTTTTCAGATGTGTAGATTATTTGCTGTGTTACTCAACGGGGATCTAAATTATGACAATGTTGCAGTTTCTTTTTTGGTTCAGTTCACTTTTATATGGCAACATTTCAAATCAAATCATACAAAAATCACATCTAAGTAAGTTTGTCCTTTCATTGGTTCAAATGTTTATGAGTGTCATCCATCAAGGCTATTTCTGTAGCTATCACTCATATAACACACACATTTCTATTCCTGAGTATGTCACCCTGGACCACAAAACCACAGCAATAGCCAAAAATAAATTTTGTGGGTCAAAATGAATGATTTTTCTTTTATGCCAAAAATCATTAGCATATAAAGTAAAGATCATGTTTCATGAAGATATTTACTGTACATATATCAAAACTTAATTTGTTTATAATAATATGCATTGCTAAGAACTTAATTTAAACAACTTTGAACTGGTTGTATGAATCAGGATTTATTGCAACAATAAGACAATAAGACAGAGCTTAACTTTCAAGCGTGTGCCATCTCCATTGCGCCACCAGAAGTCATTTAGACAACTTTAAAGGCAATTTTTTTTCACCCTCACATGCCGATTTTCAAATATTTGTACACTGTAAAAATTGTTAAAAATAACTTGATGCCCCGCTGCTTATTTATTAATTTTTTTAGATTAGTCAACTAAAATATTCCAGTTATCACTTAAATTAACATCAAGTAACTTGACTAAACTAAAAATCTTTAGGCAGCAGGGTAACAAGGTATATCAAGTTGAAACAACTATTTTGTTTTTTACAGTGTATCTTAACCAAATACTGTCCTATTCTAACAATTTCGAAACACGGACCCTTATGTGGTCCATGGTCACATATATAACATTTCTCAGTTAGGGCAGGAATCAACATTTTAAGATGACTAAGTGCTCTTTGGTTCTAATGTGCATAAAATCAGACTTTGCTGATTTCATGTAATACATTTCCCAATTATTAATTATTTTACAGTTTGGTTTGTTGTATTGAATTTATTTGTCACCCGTTTGTTTTCAGTTGGGCCGAGACTACCACGTTCATGTGATCTTAGACCACTTGTTTTGTTCGCATGCGCCTAAACAAACCGAACTAGGAAATAAAATGTGCCAATTTCAGAAACAATGGCTCCAAATGAGCCAGATGGGAAAACAGTATAAAACTCAACATTGAATTTTAAAGTTTGAATTCAATAAACGATTACGTCCACAGGAAATTGATTGGATTGTTGTCATTACAATGTAAGTAAGGGAAAAAAAGATGTTAATGTTATGCCTTCACGTCTACAAGCACATCGTCAGAGATTCTAATTAAAGAGTGAATAATAATGATGTGCACGGAAAAATCATTTGTAATAAACATTGCAATATTCAATTTAAAAAAAATCTCAGTTGGCAGTGACTTTAAATGAACAAAAAAGGCTCAATATCTTGCAAAAGTATGTCAATGCACTTGAGAGTTCAGCTAGCGAGCTATTAATGTGGCATAACAATGTTGCTTTTGACATACATACTGCTGTACAGTGGTCTTAGAAACCTGACCACAGCTACGTTCATTAAAGACCGGCGTCTACACATGTGTCTATTTTCTGACAAATGCGTAGGTGTGCATGCCTGAAATAGTCATCAAGTGTACATTCTCACGCAGCCCTTCTCTGTGAATTTAAGCCATTAAAGTGATTATGAAAAACATTACACAGTACAGATTGATATATGAAGGTGCACGCCTTGAAATTTTGAGTGCGCTGAAAATACTACAACATATGGAACAACTAGCTGATTTTACTTAAAAT
>JAUCNO010000318.1:3109598-3127909 GCA_032353835.1 Enteromius viviparus | reverse complement strand
CAGCGGCTAGTCGATGAATTGCAGTTTTAATCACTTCCGTGTTGGTTTCACTAGAGGAAGCGGGAGGTTGCCCCTTGGTTATCACTGACACCTTACGTGAAGCCTAGCACTTCCCGTAAAGCTCTCAAAGTCTACAAAGTAGAACTAACCAGAAACAAAAAAATGCACCAATGCATTAAATGCTAAAAAGAAACCCCTTTAATACACTACATTTGAAGAAGCGTATTATTTTGGTTCAGTCCTGTCCATTTGGGTTTTCCCAGTCATTCTGTTTTAATTAGTTGATTTTGAACACTTGTCGTTTCCAGCTGCCCACACTTTCGCCCATTAGTTTTCTTGTATTTAAGCCCTGTGTTTTTCAGTTCTACGTCTTTGTTATGTGTGCGTCGTGTTTTTGCTGCCACGTCAGCCTTTGTGTTTATGTCATGTGGAGTTACTTATTAAATGTTTGCAGTTCAAAGTACTTCTCGTCCTTGTTGTCTTGCCTGCACGCATCACTTCACTGGCCGATCGTTACATGGGGAATGTTCCCCCTTGTCTGTATGAACTTTTAAATTGTAAATTATTTAGATATAAGTTTTGTATGTGCCAGATGATAATGATGCATCAGCCCATGATGTAAAGAGAAATAAATACGAAATTCTGTTAGTTCAGTTTTATAGCACAAAATACTAGCTCGTACAGTACTGGGTTATGAATATGGGTTCCTAATACCTGTGAACTTGCATAATAGCATAGTTTCTCATGCACATTTTTAATAATTAAAGAAATTGTATATTATTATATAACATAATATATATTAGCTATATAACAATTGCAAAGTTATTTTTTAAATAAGTAACGGTTGAATTGTGGAAGCCTTTAAAATTTGAATTTATGAGCAACTGAGATTTAATAAAATGCAAAGAAAGACAGAAACTGAAAATATAAAAATAAAAGAATATTAATAAATATTATTTGTAAATAACTAAAATGACATCGAAATATTGTTACTGTAATTTCCCAGAATGCTCTAATTTAGCAGTTTTAAAAACACCCCCTCTGAATAAATATAAAAGATGTATTTTCTTAATGATCACTAATATACAGTAATTAATAGAAAGGTGGCAAATTGAAATGTATTAAACATAAAAACCATAAAATGTATGTGAATATTCTCTGTAAGACAAGTCAATTAGCCAATTTTGTTTAAATGAAAGATTGCAGAGATGAGCACACACTAGATTTAATTCAGCAAATGTATAACATTCCAGCACTTAGTATGTCCTCCTACAAGTTCATGACACACCTGTTCTGTTTAACTGCTGGAGGACGAGTTCTATGGTCTTTAAAGGGGAGTTTTGCTCAGCTCACAGCTGCTCAAGCGTCAGTAGTGCGTGAATTGATGACAGTGTTGATAAAGCAGAACTCCCTTACACCTTTATCTATTTTTTGTAGATACCAAGCACTTCTCACTGTATTCCTCCTCTAGCAACACCACAATATTTTGGATGCTTTTGGATCTGAAATTATTGACTTGGTCTCTTGAGTATGGATTCACAGATATCTCTATATTGTAAATATGGGCCATGGACGAGCTTACATGAGTTTGTTTTGCTTTGGCAACAGTAGGTTATTCTAGTGATACTCTATGAGGTAAAATGTCACTCTTTTTATAACTTTTACCAGCTCTGAGACACTTGTATGTTATTTCTCCTGTTCTTTTTCAAGCGACAATTCTCTTATCGCTAAATGAAAAGTCTTGTCAGAAGACCATTGCTTTTGGTTTGTTGGAACATTAAATCTTCAAAGAATCCTAACATGTCATCTAAGTAAAGATATGTGTTAATTTATGCTGTGCACTGTACCTTTAAAATATTAAACTAGAGTTTGACTTCATCATCAAGTAAAAACACAAACACAAAGTTTTTTTTTGTCTTGTTTAAGTGAAGTGTATCTTCATCTGTTATTTATACAGATGTGAAGGATTTCAGATGTTCTCAGTTATATCATTTATCTTGAGAAAAATCAGATACAATACAAAAGTTTATATGATCATGTAAGAAAAGAAAAGATAGCTTTGGTAAAAGGGAATGACATGGACACATGAGGAAGTGTTTGATCATGATTATGCTTATCCATGCGATGCTTTTGATCGCTTTGTCTATTTTATTTACAAAATTTAGTTTGTTTTCATTCTGAACTATAACTGATAAATACTTCTAAATCATTTATTAATCCTAGTTGTTTGGTGGTTTGTGTGAAACGCCAGCTTCTGTGGCTTATGTAGTGCTATAGCTAGTAAATTCAATCATTGGCAGATAATTAGAAATAAACACAGCACAATATGATTTTTTTGGTTGTTTTTATTTTTTTTTGCCTTTAATTTCACTTTACCGGGGCTCTTTGTTTTCCAGTTCTGCCCCGCAAAAACTGAACCAAGCAATGCAAAGGTTTCAAGTTGTTAGCTCATCAGAAAGCGATACATTTAGGCAGATGAACGCACATGTACAGAACATCATGATAAACAGATCACTCACTAATGATTCCTTTGCAACAAAACCAGGAAAACGACAGGTGCTCAATAGGATATGATTGTCGGTGATGTTGTGTCACATCTATTGGACTTCATTTCTGGCTAGACCTTCAAAGGCCCTTTGATTAGGACCTCGTTCTGTATGAGACCATGTCTCATTACAGGAGCGTTACCTCTATTGTGTAACATGTTTAACAGCACTGTAATAACAACTAAGCATGAAATTCAGCACTGTGTCATATTGTGTATTGTTAGTAAGATATCTGAACCAGTGGATTCAACCAAGTCAGCACAACCTGCAGAACCGGTGCGCCTGTGAACCCTATTCTGGTGAACATGTCCTCTCGCTCTGATCATGCTCTCTATGGCATCACAATGAGGTAAAATAACATCAGAAAACAGTGGGCTTTTACCTCTAACCCCGATCCGCTGCTCCAGAAACCTTCTGCTAGTTTTACTGGAGAGCTATTTGGACCAAGCAGCCATAGTCTGAATACACCTTTACAACAAATACACTTGGGCTTTAAAAGGGCATGACCTCCCTAAATATGTGAGCAACATGCATCCATTAGTGCATCTACAAAACGCCCATCCAGCCCGTTCTCTGTTTGTGTTTTAATGGATTGTTGACTACTGTAGACCTCTGGCAGAATCAGTCAGTCCTGCACCGGAGTCATGTGCGTTGCTCGACGGCACAATGGTGATTGAGGACGATTGTGGTCGCAGAAAAAACCTGGCTCACATCGTCCAACCTCTTGACCAGCAGCTCTCGTCAGGGTCACCTCTCCGTGAACATTTAGTTCATCTCTCCATGGTTTCTTCACGGTTGCACAAACAGACTGGAAAGCAGAGCCGTGCTGAAGAAAAGCGATGGTGCTGCCACTGCACAGCCGGGGGGAAGTTGCGAGGTCCATCGTTTTCCATGGAGGATTTGTGGTCTACGTGTCAACTTTGCCATGGACACACATGGCGTGGGAGGTACTTGGGTCGTGACGTCCGTCACGACTGAAGCTGTGTGATTGCTTTGTCTGCTGCTGCCTTGTATCAGCAATTGCACACAGTTGGTTTGATCCAGCGTGCTATTGGGTCTTTCTCAACACTGGCTACTTCAAGGTCTGGAGCAGTTGTTTACCCTTGGCAGCAGACACTTACTCCAGAACCTCCATCATCTTCATCATCATCTTCATCATCATCCCCTTCATCACTCCCCTCGGATAAGATCTGTTGATGGAGAACAAACGCTGTTGCTTATCTTATTGATCACTTTTTGCTTCGACTAAGTAACATTTAATCTATATAGAATATAATATGTTGTTGGTGCAATTCGATTGTACTGACCCAGACAAATAGTAAAAAGGATTTATCAAGTTTAGCAGAAATATCTGTATAAAAGTTAATGTTTGTTTAACCTAATTTGGCTTATTTTGAACTAGTTGAACTAAATATAATAATCCATTCATTTCTGTTGTTCATTGCAACCATATCAAAAGACAAAGAAATCTAAAACATAAAATAGTAAATATAAAGGTTATGAAAACACATCTCAGTTTTTGTAAAACAATCCTGTTTTTCTGCATATTATCAGTTTATATACAGCAAGTAGATTAGAGTTCTCCACCCATCCTTTACCCTGAGGAACGTCACACCCTCTTACATAAACACATTCTCTACAGAGCTGAGGTCACTATCAAACAACAGCCTGAACTTTGAACATTAGGTGCCATGCAGAGTTAAAATTAAAATACAGTATAGTGTCTCTGCTAATATATGACCTTACCATAGTGTCAGTTATTCCTACAAGACACATTAGTGCATGTATACCACTTGTAATCTCAATCTATCTATAAACGTATCTGAAGCTGTGTTTTATGCACTACATGCATGACAGGTTTAGATGAAGAGATATTTACTGCAGCGTAACAGCAAACCTAAAGCCATACTTGAATGTGCCGAAATGATTTTAGGATGATATTATAATTCAAAAATACAAATGTTAAAAATCATTGCACATGGATCGCTTCGAGAAATGTTTTCACATAAATGTGGACTCACAAATATAAAAAAAAAAAAAAAAAAGCATACTTGCTAATAGCGAATAGGCTAGTTGTAACATTTTACCATATACTTCTGAATGTAAAATTGTAAAGATAATCTTACCATGCTGCTGATTTGTTTAAGGTTCAGTACGGCGTAGCGCAGTTTAAGTGAAGTGTATCTTTAGCTGTTATTTATACACTTCCTACAGAAACCGCTCACGCCTCCTAGACTTTCCACAGAAACGAGAGTGAAACTGAACTTGTGTTTTCAGATGTTCTCAATTATATTATTTATCTTGAGAAAAATCAGATACAGTACAAAAGTTTAGGTCATATGATCATGTAAGATAAGAAAAGATAGCTTTGGTAAAAGGGAATGACATGGACACATGAGGAAATTTTTGATCATGATTATGCTTATCCATGCGATGCTTTTGATCGTTTAATATATTTTATACTATTTACACAATTTCATTTGTTTTCATTTGTAATCTAAATAAATTAACATGAACTATAACTGATAAATACTTCTAAATCAATTATTAATCCTAGTTGTTTGGTGGTTTGTGTGTAATTCTATTTTCTTGGCGTTTTCAAAATGTATGGCTAAATTATATTAATCCTAGTGAATGTCAATTTCAACATTAAAACCAAGAATTATGAAAGTTTCAGATGCAAACACCTCTATGACAGTCTGACATTTTTATTTCTTGTAAATGCTGTTTTTAGGTTCAGTATTGTCACTTAATATAAATATATTTCAAATAAAAATCTTGCATCTTAAGTCTTTATATGTTAATTTTTTTTATTTTTATGAACCAACACAAACAATGATTAATAAACACTGTAACACATGTAGTGCATTGTTAATTATTGTAAAATATTACCAAACTTACTTTTTTTTTTCTGTTCTATTTTCACACAGAATCTAAATAGTCCCATATGGCTTATGTAAGAAGTGCTATAGGTAGTAAACTCAATCATTGGAAGATAATCAGAAATAAACACAGCACAATATTATTTCTTTTGTTGTTTTTATTTCTTTTGCATTTTCTTTTACATTACTGGGGCTCTTTGTTTTTTCAGTTTCCCCCCGGAAAAAACAACACAGTCTCACAACCAATTCATACATATTCGTACGAGGTGCCAAATGTGTGCCAATTCATTCTAATTTGTACGACCTCTAAAACCATGTGAGGTTTAGGGGCGGGGTTGCGTTTAGGTAATTCGTACAACTTCGTACGAATTAGCAACCTCGTAAAATATGTACGAATTGCCGTGAGATCAGGTTGGAAAAACTGAACCAAGAAATGCAAGGATTCAGCTTGTTAGACTTTTTAGTCAACTTTTAGTTTCACTTGCATTGTTTTTTATAGTTCGCTCTTGGCTTTGTAGCATTTGATTTGGCTTTACGTGCGGCTTGTCACAAGAATGCGGTCATTTCACTTGCATCGTTTTTTCAGGGTTCATACTTGGATTTGTAGCATTCATCAGAGACTTAGGCTTTACGTGCGGCTTCACACAAATGCGTTAGTTTCACTTGCATTGTTTTTTGGGGGTTCGTTCTTGGCTTTGTAGCATTCATCAAAGACTTAGGCTTTACGCGTGGCTTGTCAGGCGTCACACGAAGGCGCTGAGCCTTGCTCATCTGGACAGCAGCACCAAACAAATGGGTTTCCCCACTGAATGGCACTGGTCCAGATAACCCCACCCCTGGCAGCAGGGTTTACTCCGCCTTCTTCATGATGCTAGAACAAACAACAAAACCATTCAGATTCAGGAAGTGCAGAGGGTGTCAAATATCGATTATATAACAACTGTATAACTATATAACTTATTAAAACAATTGAATGATCACTGGATATAACATCGTGGATGATCTGATATACTCACACATTAGTGCTACAAGACCAGCCAAGCTTCCACGGCATCTCCCAGAGAGGAAACACCATCAAATCTGATGACATGATTCAGATTACAGAGTGACAATCAAAATAAAATGTGCATTACAAAAAAAAATTATTGTAAGGACTAAAAACGCACTAATAATAATTGTGAGATATTTTGTCTTACCTTGTTGATCTGGCAGCAGAAGGCTGAAAGGACAGATCGGTGGGTCTGTCTGTAATTTATAGTGGCGATGTTCCTGCCCTCATCTGATCTCAGAACAGTTGCTGCCCTTGTTTTTGTAAGTTTCATTTTCTCAGTAGGTTTCTGATCCTCTCTCGGCCCATCCCTCTACAGGAAGTCTTTGTTTTTACTGTATTTTCTTCTAGCCTTTGTTGAGAAAATGCATCTATTTACATTGCATCTTTTTCTCTAAACATTATTTGAAAATACAGAAAATTGGGGTTGGTAAAAATGGATCAGCATTAAAAGATCATCAGTGGAGACCAGGACACCTAGACAGATCACAGGAATCAGATACACACACACACTCACTCTCTCACACACACAATAATTCCTTCACACATTCTGAGAGAACAGAGAACTAAGCTTGTTTTTTTCTCAAAGTGTAGCGTGTGAACACTGCATATCAAATTGCTCACATAGAGTACAAAGGTTCAAAACAACAAATAATAAAATAAACAACCCTTTCCGTGTTTCCTGTAAAGTATAATGACAGTATAAACAATAAATGAATTTCTATTTGCCATTTTTTGGCCTATGATCACTAAAACATTTCTGAAGTGAAAAATAATGTAAAAAAACAAACAAACAAAAAAATCATTCATAAGTTATACTATGTCCTTATTTTTATTTCTGCAAAATGTGTATAAAATGGTCATAAACTGGTTTTCTCATTATGAACAACGTATCTATAAACTAAATCTTATTTGCATATTAATGTGTTTTTGGTGGTAAATGTAGAGAAAAAAGAAGTGTAATAATGGGACTAATAATTGACTGGATTCTCATAATAACATGTTATATGTAAAAGAATATTGAAATATAATTGGATTCCCTATCATTTTTATGTCTTCCAAATTGCAGAATAAACATGCTTTTAGTCCCGGTGTCTTCATGAGGGCAACAGAGAGTCATACTTTGATATGAAAGCCCGTAACATTTTCCTGAGATGTTGACTGATGACACAAAATTAAAAAAATTAGACCAATTTATATAATAATTACAAAACATTCTCATATTTCCATAAGTGTCACTAAATTAATTTCAGACATATTTGAAGATAAAGGAGAGGGAGTGGTCCTGGTCAAACATCCAATCATTTGGTAGCTCTGAAAAGCCCTGAATGCGCTCTTTACAGAACATTTAGAGTTTCAGAGAAATTCACTAAAATATAATGTCCACATATGAGGACACAGTTAATGAAGCCAAACATGACAAACTTTGGGAAAAATTAAAACAAAGAATTAGAACGACACACTAAATATTTATTTCGTCAACCTACTTCACTGGGGTCTTACACGAAGCTCATTAAAAGCAGTATATTTAGAAAGATGTCACAAATTCAGAACATTAGTGTCTCAGCTTTGGGCTATAGCTATCTTAACGTCCTTCATTATCTGTGTGAGATCATTTCATTAGAGCTACTGTAAGAATGTGTGACTTTCCTTCACCAGCACTGTAATAACTCTGTATGTGGTGTCAGTACGTCCAAGTAGATTCAACAAAGTCTGGCATGACCTGTGAACCCTATCCTGGTTACAAATAAAAAATTGAAAAACGCAATATCAGAAAACCCACCTGAATGACATTTAGAAACATACATTTGGACAGATCTTGCCCTGGAACGTCCTGAAATGATCTCCACACCCACATTTAATCATGATTGATAAGAGACAAACAACAGGGCGGCTCCTGCAACACTGATGTTTACAGCTGTGAACAGTTTCGTTTCTTAACAGGTTTCTCTTTGTATTCACTAAACATACTTTCTTTTTCTTTCTTCGACACGATGCAAGTAGCTTAAGTTCAAACACCTCTCAGTTTGCATATCTGCATACACTTCAAACAGAAACACTAGTAGAGGTAATCAAATATAGCTCTTCAATTATCTTCTTGTTAGCTTTCGTTTAGTTATTCACCTGTGGATACTGTTCAGCTGAGTTTTTAATTCCAGGTGCCATCTGCTGGACTGATGCAGTTATGCAGCTTAGGACTTAGTACAACCTTTTCAGTGTCTAGGAGCACAACAGAGGCATTTGCAGATTTGTCTGTCATTGAGAAAATTACATTCACCTTTGATTCGGTGGAAACACAAATCAAAAATTGGGATACACAAACTTTGCATTTCAGGAACTAAACAGATTTATCACATTCAACACGATGATAAGTTCACAATTATGTTTTATTCTAAAACAATATGATACATATAATACACAAACAAATTTGTCATGATAATAGGGTAAAATAGATTGTATCTGTTACACAGTTTAGGAAAGCAAACCATTTAAACCAGACATGGAATTCATCAATACATTAAACCTGCATTCAGCAGTCAAGATTCAGACACAGATGATGACACGCTCAAGGAACACGCCTGAGCCAAATATAAAAAACCTCAATCAATATCAGAACTTTAAATTATAATGGAAAGAACTTCATTGTGCGGTTGTGGCTGAAGAACATCTGTACTGGGTCAATTAAACATCTGCCACAAATAATAACGGATCGTGTGAAAAAAACTAACCTAATGAAAGAAACTTAACCTTTTCATGCCGCTCATGCCATGTGCTGTTGATGAGGGGAATTTAAACCAAGACCCAGAAGATGCTAACTCATGCAGACAAGGATAATGTTTAGAAGGACCACAGGACTCTACAGGCCACTACAGCGGATGAAGCAATGTAACAAACCTTACAGCTTGCATATCTAGAAGCATTGACGGAACAGGCATGGCTTTGATTCGCCAAACCACTCCACACGTCAAGTCCAGTTCTGAAATATTACTAACCACAGAGATTCTCCAGTGAGCTTGACAACACGTTCTCACATAAGCGATGCTGAGCAGACGAAAGCAAAACCAATAACCCTGCTCACTGATCAGGGACTCCAGTGTTTTTGGTTTGGCACGACGACTTTCTGAGAAACTGAAAAAGCCATAGCGAAGGAAGGTCCTTCGAAACATTTTACCTCTCGCAAAATGACGCAAAGAAAAGTTGTTTTTTGTCGGATTTAAAACAAAAAAGAAATAAGAAAAGAAATCGGGCAAAGAAATATACCGTAGAAAAGGAAAGCTAAGTGTTTGATGGTTTCTCCCCAGTTTCCAGCTGTGTCGCACACTTAAAAATTCTAAGAGGAGTCTCTAGCCTTTCCATTGGTTCATACGCACCATCTCAACACCTAACAGGCCCACTAGCGCTTGGAGAG
Source organism: Enteromius viviparus (assembly GCA_032353835.1). Taxonomy (NCBI): domain Eukaryota; kingdom Metazoa; phylum Chordata; class Actinopteri; order Cypriniformes; family Cyprinidae; genus Enteromius; species Enteromius viviparus. The sequence goes on along the minus strand of JAUCNO010000318.1, from coordinate 3,118,024 downwards.
CTCGTTTGATAACCAGTCCAGTCCTTCATAGAGTCCGGTGCCCTGTGTGGCGCAGGTCGCTTGAACGTACCACTGCAAGAAGCCCAGAGAGAAAAATCATCAACAACATAAAATGAAAAGCAGACCACCCATGTTAGGAAAAAGTACAATGCTGTCACTGGAGCGTTACCTTCAAGTAAAAACTCTAAAAGGTAAGTCTTTTGCCTTATTTAACCCTAAACGCTGTATTTTAGTATCTTCTAAATAGGTTCCACCCCAGTACACCTTTTTCATGCACTTTACAGTTTTGATTTCAATCACTCTTAATAAATAATTCATCAGATCAGACCAACAAACCAAGATAAAAAGCAATCATAACAGTGGTTTTGTCTGGCATCTTTACTACTGTTCAAGAGTTGAGTTATGGGGAGGTTTGTTTTTTTAGTCCTTGAATCAAATTAATAATTTATTAGCAGGAGTGAATTAAAATGGATGAAAAGTAACAGCAGACTATTGTGTTATTCAATTTCAAATAAAGACCTCTCCACAAACAGTGTCCACAGCAGCATAACTGTTTTCGACAACGATAATAATTCTTGAGGAGCGAATTAGTATATTGGAATTTTTTTGAGGGATCATGTGACACACGATGCTGAAAACGCAGCTTTGCATCACAGGAATAAATTACACGTTAAAATGTATCCAAAAAGAAACTAACTATTTTAAATATAAAAAATATTTCATGATATTACTGTATTTTTTATTAAATAAATGCTGCCTTAAGGAACACAGATATCTTAATAATAAAAAACATTAAGAGTAGGCAGTGTATGCTGGTGTTACCGTTCTGCTGCGTAGACTCTGCAGCCCAAGTTTGTCTGTGAGTTCACTGACAGCCATGGCGTTAGGCAGATCCTGTTTGTTTGCGAAAACCAGCAGCACGGCGTCCCTCAGTTCATCTTCCTGCAGCTGCACATACACACAGGAAAAGACACAGATGAGGCAACTCAAGCACATTAAGCAAACTAAACACTTCCACAAATGTCCTAGTTCATTGCCATACGAGATGATGATATATGCTACCATTTTAGAAAGCTCTTCTGCGGATTCTGCCACTCTCTCTCTGTCGTTGCTGTCCACCACAAAGATCAGACCCTGAGGACAAAACCCAAAGAGCTATGAGTCTCTGCAAGACTAGTTATGATATTTTGCATGAACACATATCAAGATCTCACCTGTGTGTTCTGAAAATAGTGCCTCCAGAGAGGACGAATCTTATCCTGGCCACCGACGTCCCACACGGTGAAGCAGATGTTCTTGTATTCAACGGTCTCTACGTTAAAACCTGACCAAAAGAAACGCAGTGGAAATGTGTTCAAAAATACATTTGTGAAATAGTTCTGCTTTTTCATGAAACACTGGCTGAATGTCGTGGTGTAAGACTGGACGCTCAAGCAATCACTGAAACTACTGGTATGATGACAGCCAGCGGACATTGGCTTAAAAGGATAAAATGACTCAGAGCACAACACAATGAGCCCAATCTACTCTGCTCTGAGATTATAGGCAAACCAAACACTGTTCAGAAATCTTACCTATGGTGGGAATGGTGGTCACAATTTCTCCTAGTTTGAGTTTGTACAGTATTGTGGTTTTACCGGCAGCATCCAGTCCCACTGTAAAACAGCAAGAATTCAAAATGATAAATATACTAGACAGCAATCAGTGAGCTCAATACACGGCTCATGTCTTTAAATGGCCTTCACTATACTATTTTTAATAAACATATAACCATACTTGCATACTAAATTTATATTACTCTCAGCTTTATGTACTAACTAGATCATAATTTAAACTGTATCTGTATCAGTATCAGACTGAACAGTAGTACTGTAATAATAAATACTATAATACTCAAATAATAGACGTGCTTTCATTCAGCTAAAAATACTGAACATTACATTATACAATTATACATACAACAACAAAACAGAAAAATAACAGTACAGAGAAACCTACAGAAATCTAATCAAATATTAAGTAAGTACTCTTGGTTTTATTTATTTAAAGTCTTGTTAGTCTCTAATATTATATACTCTGTACTTACTTCAGTCAACAAAACCTCACAGTTAAGTAAATAAAAGTCAATGAGGTCTTCGGCAATGAATATGGCAATGTTCTATATCTCACACCAATTAGACAGTGCAATATACTAGAAATTAATGTATACTCGAATAGAAATGGTGATAAATTGTCAGAGAGTAATCTGTAACGTTGAAATTATTTATCCAAAGCTTCTGGGTTTCTAAAGCAGTTGAATAAATGCGCACGTGACATCTCTGCGTGGTAAAGCATACTTTAAAATTAAGCAGTTATATCTTTGTATGTAATTTGTAATATTCCGGAGAATGACAGAATTGCGAAAGTTGGCTAGCGCCGCTAGCTTAGCTAGCATGAACCTCGACACTCACCCATCAGTATTCTCATCTGTTTCTTTCCGAACAGTCTGCTAAAGAGCGACGAGATGGTCAGACCCATGACGAAGGACACAAATCGGCTAAAACTACGGGAGTAATCCTAATGTCGAAAGTTTTTTCGGTGAGATGCTCGTCGGGTGTCAGGAAACCCTGTCGACTCTGCGCTTGCGCAATGCCACGTCACGGCCGCCGTGGAAGAAATGACGAAACGCCACTTCCGGTGAGAAACAGCGCATAATCAAAAAACAAGCAGGTTCACACAGTGTTACAATTACTTAATACTTAGGATGATGGTTATAAGAATAATAAAACTAGTATTTTATATGGTGTATAGCTCAACTGTTTCCAACACTGATAATAAAACATCATCATATTAGAATGATTTCTGAAAGGATCATTTGACACTGAAGACTGGAGTAAAGATGCTTTGTATCACAGGAATAAATTACATTTTAAAATATATTCACACAGGAAACAGTTATTTTAAATTAAAATATTATTTCACAATATTACCGTTTTTTCTGGATTTGTAATCTAATAAATGAGCATAAACATCTTTAAAAACCAGTAAATATCTTACTGACCCCACAGTTTTGAACAGTAGTGTATATCCTAGTGGTGCCATAATAATTATTTCCTTTACAAAAATGTTTTTAAATCACATCCCAAAGCTTCAAAAAACAACAACAATAACAAAAAGCATAGCATTCATCTCTTCAATCTTGCAACAACTGCAATATCAGCAGATGATGGACAATGTCATTTATAGTCGTTTTGTGAAATGCAAGTCTTTCCTTCTGGATAATTATGATCAGCAGCTTTGTGGGATTGTTTCAGTGAATATAATACAGTGGGGTATTAATGTTAAAATCCAGAAGGCACTAGAACTGGATGGTACATTTAATTATCTCATATATTCACTACACTAATTAGTACACTACTTTTTTTTAAAACAAAACACCAGGCAACAGCATCTAATTTACACATTAATGCACATGAACATAAAACAGTCAACCATGTGATTCTGTCATTACTCCTTACATTACTTAAATACTGTGGTAAACCAATTATTTTCTTTTATTTGGGGGGATAACAGAGGTTTTAATATATGCATATTTGCAATATTCCTGCATTTTTCAGATGTTCGCAAAACAAAAAGCAGATCTCTGTCATTGTCTATGCTGTAAAGGTAATAACATGGTGCATTACTCAATATTTAAAAAAAAACATGCATTTCCATAGCTGCTCTCATATACACGGCACCACATTACAATACAAACCTGCAGATTATAGCAGTTCACCCACAAATACAAATGTCCTCCTCAGACCTTCCAAAATATGATAAGATGCAAAGTTAAGACATCTTAATGATCTTAACGACACTTTCTCAGAAGTGTGTCATCCGCGTATATCAGTGAAAAACAAACAAACAACATGCTTAATTTTTTCAGATCTTTATTTTCTCACAGGGGTGGACCTTGTGGCACAGTTCGAGCAAGAGTAGGGCATTTGCCGCAGTAGGGAAGTGTACAAGATCGGAAATTCCTGCTGGAAACGAGGACCTTATTGGTGTACTGGAGTGTCCCATACAAAATGCTCACTCAACGCACCTTAAATCGCCAATATTAAAAGGTGCCAGCATACATACATACATACATCTGTTTGACATGAAAAGAGAAAAGAAACATGGAGCGGACAGAAGAAACAATTCATCCCGGTCCTACCCACCACATCAATCCCACCTCAGAAAAAAAAAAAAAAAAAGAAGTATGATCTGTTCAAATGCTTTCAACTAAAACATTTACTTACATATTGTTCAATGGAGGTATTTAACGTCAAAGGCGGTTAGAGATCATTGGGCTAATCAATCATGGATTACTCCATATTGCTGTCAATACTTCATGTACCATTTTGTTCCAAAGCATCTATTGGTGGCAAAGTCCCTGAAACAAGACTTAGGAGGCTTCTGCAACAAAAGTTAATGTGTAGCTTTGCAAAACAACCCCGGAGTAAAATTAACTGCCATGAAATGGAATGTTCATGAAGCGGCGAATCCCGCGGCTCACTAGTCACGTTAGGCAGCAATGCAACAGGGATCTTGGAGTGAGCGTCAATGCACCATGGCCTCTTCGTGGCATTTACTCGCTCTTACGCTACAACTACTCCGAACTTGCACGACAGGGACGCCTCGACCTGGAATTCCTCCCAAACTTCCTTTCTGTTGTGCCATAATGCTCTCACAGTTATCAAGTAAACGTGCAATTTAAGCATTATCATACAGACATGGAAAACAATCAGATTTGTAAGGAAAAAAATTAAAAGAACATTAGTAGGAATTCAGCATAGAAAAAGACAGATAAGATAGATTAGACATGATGCTGAACACTTGATAGCTCCTCCACACACACACACACACACACACACACGGTCACTCACTCACACACTCAAGTTCTTCAAGACAGAGGCTATCAACCCACACACTCCATCTTTCTAAAGTTCACACACTATCTGCAGGCACACTAGCGCTTGGAGAGCTCGTTTGATAACCAGTCCAGTCCTTCATAGAGTCCGGTGCCTTGCGTGGCGCAGGTCGCTTGAACATACCACTGTGGAAACAGACAACAGGCAGAATCAGAACACAGCTGATGCTTAAGCAATGTTGGAGTGAAATTTAGTAAGTTTGTGTACCGTTCTGCTGCGTAGACTCTGCAGCCCAAGTTTGTCTGTGAGCTCACTGACAGCCATGGCGTTAGGCAGATCCTGTTTGTTTGCGAAAACCAGCAGCACGGCGTCCCTCAGTTCATCTTCTTGCAACTACATAAATGGAAAAATTCAATAAATCAAGACATATATCCATAACAGGGCTCAACAAGAGCCTGTTTCTGGAAGGTTGTTACACCATGTGTGAGCAAAGTCAGTAAACAATAACATTAACTATATTTTCAGGATGCTAGTCAATCTGATTTAGTTGCACAATGACTGGAACACAAGAGGGTTATTACTTTGACTTTTTCTCAAGATGCTTTGAGTGTTACAGATTGCATGTACTTTCCAAAGATTAAACTGAATGCTGAAAACAAAGCAATTCTTACCATTTTAGAAAGCTCTTCTGCGGATTCTGCCACTCTCTCTCTGTCATTGCTGTCCACCACAAAGATCAGACCCTGAAGACAATGAAATAAAAAATATCATGCTATAAATTAATAACAACAACTAATGCACCAGAGTTATAAAAGACCACAGCATCCCAGCCAATGTTTCACGATTTAAAGGTCAAACAGCACAGTTCCTGTAATTGATCTGTTGTAAGTTGCTTTGAATAAATGCATCCAGTAACAGCTAAGTGGCACTTTGGCCAGCAAAACATCTTTAAATAAAGACCACACCTGTGTGTTCTGAAAATAGTGCCTCCAGAGAGGACGAATCTTGTCCTGACCGCCGACGTCCCACACGGTGAAGCAGATGTTCTTGTATTCAACGGTCTCTACATTAAAACCTGACCATAAACAGGAAAAAAAAAACACATTTTTAAACTTTTTACTCAAAGTACATCGTAACATCAAAACTACATTGACTGGCTCCATCATGATACACAAACACATCAGCCACTCCAATTCAGATTATCAGCTGATGACGGTGTCATCATGATTATGTGGCAGACTGTGACAGTAGCTAAGATTGGTCAATGATTATTTTTTTTAGCTCCAATACCTACAGTTAATAGATAAAATACTCTATTTTCAATTATTTTAATAAAAACTAATTTAATAGCAGTACTTTTTTTTTCATTGTGTATACTGTCAATACATAATCAATGCTGTTGGATTTCTGATGGATCATGCAACAATGTACATTGGGAAAAATTAATTTTAAATATAGAAAATCTATAGTAAAATAGAAAATTATAATATTTCACAATAATATTTTTACTGTACTTTTGGCTAAATAAATGCAGCCTCAGTAGGCAGAAGAGATATTTCTCAAAATCATTACTTCATACAAGTATATTGTAAACAATAGTCATTAAAGACATTATTTCAGTTGTAGATGCATTGGCAGTCACACAAAAGACATCAGTCATCAAAATTATGAGAATCCTACATCAGATTCACATAAATCACATATTAAGATTAAATAGCAAGTGTCTTCTTTTTAAATGAAAACTTTACATTGTGAAAGAGTGAGTAGAAAACGGAGAAAAATCACAGTAATGATGGTGTAATCTCACCTATAGTAGGGATAGTGGTCACAATTTCTCCCAGCTTTAGCTTGTAAAGTATTGTGGTTTTACCTGCTGCGTCCAAACCCACTGAAACATAAAACACGTAAGAAAAAACCTTTAGGTGTCAAATTCATCACATTTCCTTCTGATTTGATCTATTTCACACAAGCTCTATCTGAAGCTAGCAAGCTAACATTAGCACTGCCTATGAAATATCACAATCATAGTTGATTTCCAACGCGTAAATTAATAACCAAAAAGACAATTTATAAATGACTTCATCTTACACTCAAAAATCATCCCTTCTGTCTAAAAATGGATTATATACCACAGCAAAACATCAGAAACACTCACCCATCAGTATTCTCATCTGTTTCTTGCCGAAAAGTCTCCCAAAGAGCGATGAGATGGTCAGACCCATGATGACTTAAAACCCTAATCCCTTACAAATAAGCGAACCCGTAAAGAAAATGTGACAGTGTGTTTAGATAAATATATTCTGTCTCTTTGTGCTCGGTATCTCGCGGTCGCTTGACGCGTTGCCACGTAAGAAGAGGAGCCACCGTGGAAGACTTGGCGTCACTTCCTGCTGCAATCGCACTCCGGGCAGTGATGTCATAATTATTCATAACTTCCGATATATTCTGAAACGCCCACGTGCTTTTTTATTGTCTGATGACATGCCTACAGTGAATAAATTAAATTGGCGTTATTTTCAGTTTTGTAAAATGAAATCCACGTAATTACGCCGTATCTGAATGCACTGATTGTTTGTTTGTTATTTATATAAAAAACAACGCCTAAATTCAAAACATAAATCATGTAACGTATTCAGTCCTTCGTTCATTCATCAGTTTTGTTATATCACATGAAAAACATACATATTTACATTAGTATTTTTTTATTAACTTTTATTAATTTATTAGTAGTAGTATTTAATAAATTTTTTGCAACAATTAAGCTAATTTGATATTGATGTGTGTGGGGGAGCTGTTGACAATTAAATTATGATTTTTATAATATTTTGTCCCCTTTACCCAATATTTTTATATCATTTTGAAACTGGCTGATCTTTGCAGAAAACTACAGCCAATGCCAACAAATATTTTATTTTCTCCAAAAATAGCAGTGTACAAATTTTTTTTTGTTGCAAAATCATTTTTGACCATTAGAGGGCATTGTATACTAATATAATTTTTGTGACTGTAAAGATCGCAGTAATTTTGGATCCGTAGTTGCAAGACATAAACACACACACACTGGTCTGGTCAGCTATTCTTGTAGGGACTCTCCATAGGCATAATGGTTTTTATACTGTACAGACCATATTTTTTATCGTCCTACACCAAACCTACAATTTACAGGAAAAGTCCTGCATTTTTACTTTCTCAAACAAACTAATTTTATCTGATGTATAAGCTTTTTTACCCATGACTACGGACTATATAAACATTAAGTAGCCTTTAAAGGTGTATATTTAAGAATTATATAATCTGCTAATACTTGTTACTAAGGAGATCGACTTTTATGCTGTAGCCTCCAGGTTAAACCAATATTCCAGAAAGCTTGGTTAACTTACCATTTGGTAAAACATAACCTCAGGGTTAATTGACCCCAAACCCGCATAGCGTGAGTATGTCGGTTCCAAAACACCTGATAAGAGTTAGTTTTATCAACCTTCTAATGGTTACCCTGAGTTAATGCGTGTACATAAAAACATTTTTAATGGATCACCGATTTCACGAGTC
>JAUCNO010000318.1:3063768-3087932 GCA_032353835.1 Enteromius viviparus | reverse complement strand
TTGCTGTCTATGGAGGGTCAGATGGCTCTCTGATATCATCAAAAATATCTTCATTTGTGTTCTGAAGATGAACGAAGGTCTTATGTGTTTGGAACGACATGAGGGTGAGTAATTAATGACACAATTTTCATTTTGGGGTGAACTAAAAAATCTACATATATAAATAATTGCTGTTTACCTGGAATGGGATTTAAGAGTCCCCCAACATGCAGATGAAAGTCAGGATCTGTATGCAAGAGAAAAAAAAAAAAAAAGTTCAAATAAAAGGAAACTGTGAAAACAGGCATTCGAGATCTAGATGCATGAAGACCTGCAAGATGCATTTACCTGCAGTGTATGAATACTCCACCCTGAAGCCCAGTCCCTCCAGCTCCTCATCACTGGTAAACCTGATCCACATGAAGCGTCCAGAAGACGTCACAACTCCTGGACTCTTTGCCCCGCAGAAGCGATTAATCAACGGAGAGAAAACAAACGGCCCATCACGGATTTCAATATTATCAAAGCGGCACTCAAAGGACGGCTCGATGTAGTAGATGTCATTGAAGACGAGCTGGATCCTCTTCCGTGGATGGGCTGATGTAGATGAGAAAGCAAGATTATAACATGAATAACTGTTGAGACTGAGAAATACACACCACTGTTCAAACGCTCGGGGTTGGTTTTTTAAATCAAAAGCCTCTTATGCTTACCAGGGCTGCATTTATTTGATCAATAACATACAGTAATACTGTGATATGGGTTTTCTATTTTATTATGTTTTGAAAAAGCAATTTATCGCTGTGATGCGCAGCTGTATTTTCAGCATTATTACTCCAGTCTTCAGTGTCACATGATCCTTTTTTGGCAAAAACAGATAACTCTGTTTTTATAAATGTTCAGAAATCATGTTTTTTGCTTTGTTTTATTGCATTAGTTACATGCATTATTTATATTATTATTATTTAATAAAATAAAAAACATGACTACAGCTTGATTGCTATTAATTGGGATGCAGGATTTAAAAAAGCATGATTTTTTAAAACATTTTCAAATCAGTTATCCGTTTTTCCAAATGTACTTATTATCAGAATATTTTTGCTAACGCCGTATATGTGTTTATTTATTATGCATGTATATAATTTGGAAAAAAAAAATTCTGTTAATATGACAGAATTTATATAAATATAAGCAAATACATGTAAATATATTAAAAATATATGCTCTATGTGTGCATATATATGTATAAATGTGATAAATAAAATCAGTACACATACATATATAATGCAAACAAACACTTTTTTTTAGATGCGGTTAATAGTTTGACAGCACTATTAAAAACACAACATTTAACACTGTTTTTAAGGTCTTACATTAAGTGTCCTTTATTAATTTTTATTCATGCATCTTTGCTGAACATACATATTAAAGGATTGGTTTACTTCTTTAAAAATCCTGATCATTTACCAACCCCCATGTCATCCAAGACGTCTGTTGAGGTTTTTGAGGAATTTTATTTCTCCATATAGAAACTGGCTGAAGGTCCAAACGGCAGTTTTAATGCAAAAAGCATGCTTCATGAGAAAATCATCAGTCATTTATTATTCTGCAAAGCCAACTACTCCATTAATTCAGCAAGGACCCTAAACTAACTATATGATTATATATGTAGTGCATATTTTACCAAAGCAACAAATAGGACAAGTAGTGTCTGTGGAAGCTTGTGGGAGTGAGACTCGTACCCTCCAGGATGTACACGCACTCCTTGTTTGGAGGGTAAGCGTTGGGGTAGTTTGGAGAACTGAATGATCCTCCATTTGCCGTCTGGATCAAAGTCCCGCAGTGAGCCGGTTTCTTATCCTCAACAGCCACATTCTGGGGCAAAGCTAACAGGATACACACACATAAGATGATCTACATTAAAGGCAATGGTTATTAAAGCAAAACAGATGGGAAAGACTCATTAAATGTTCCTTGCAATTTCTTTTTCCGTTTCAGTCTCTCTCAGACTCAAATTTAAGCACGTGGCTTTGCATGCGTGAGTTCCTATTTAAACCAACCTGGAGTCTTCTGTGCCAGTGCGAAGCCCTCCTCTATCAGGACAAGCAGAATCAAGGCTGCAAGGAAACAAAAATGATGCATATTTACAAAGTCTTGGGCATCTTGCACATCCAGTGAACTTTTCTTAACAAGATGCACAAATACAACTCAGATATGTTGAAAACGTAAAAAGCAAAGTCTCTAATTATTTGATTAATAATGCAGGAATAGAATATTTTGAAAAATTTATAGAGTTTCAAATAGAGTTTCAAATGTCGTTTTTCTTGTAATGCACAGCATCATTAGTCTTTAGTGTCACGATCCTTCAGAAATCATTCTAATATGCTAATTTGCTTCTTAAAGAGCAGGTAATATGGTATTTTTAAGTATCCTAATATTGTGTTGGAGTCCTCAAAAACAGGTTTAATTGCATCTAGGTTCAGAAAATGAATTATTTTTATTTTAGAATCAATTTTGATCTTAAGATCTGTAAACCCCTCCCTTCTATAAGCCAACTCTGCTCTGATTGGTCAGTTGGCCAAGTCTGTTTTATTGGTCGCCACAAATAGATTTTTCACAAGCTTTTGACATTGCACGTTTCACGTTTTTGTACCACTTCAGGAAATTCTGGATGTCATTTTTATTTTATTTTGCATGTAATGCCTGATAAATCATTGTTTGCGAGCGGAGCTGCTTTACATACAAAGTTACCAGGGTAACATAATCTCTACCACAACAACAGCACCTCCTGCTGGCAGCGAATGAATTTACATATATGCCATAAATAATGGTGACTTCAGACTGCACGATTTTAGCCCCGATTTTGACTCACCGACAGGTTTTGAGAAATCGCCGACAAATGCTCAAAATCACAAGTCGGTGCTCGTTCACGCGAGTGACAATCAGTGTGAACTATCAAAGACACGATCTGAGAGAATTTGGCATGCTAAATATCTGGACCTATCAGAGACTCAAAATCATGACGTGTGAATGTGTTCCGACTGAAAATAACTGACAGCCAATGAGAGAGCAACATCCATGACAACGGGATGTTGGGGGAGGAGTTACGAAGGTATATCCTCCTCCATAATCTTTTTTTCTTTTTTTTCTTTTCACTGCAAATGAGCGCACATGCAATTTATATAGCAAACTTCTGGCGCGCTACTATTTTTTAACAATAATCCCAATCTCAAGTGAGAACACACGTGACCTCGCTTTGTTTTTAATGCCACTTCTTGCGCTGTGAGACAACATCGTCTGCGATTCTTTCTATTGTAAAGTCATGCAGTGTGAAAGCCCCAGTCGCAGATCAATCACGCAGTGTGAACACAGCAGCGACAGAACACTACCCCAGATAGTTTTGCGGTGTGAAAAGATCTGTGACGCGACTACTTTGAAAATCGTGCAGTCTGAACTCAGCATTGGGCAATAAATATAAAACACACTAACTTTCACAGCGTCTTCTCGACATGATGTATACACTAGCGGAAGTGTTTGTAGGCAGACCAGATCATCAGTTGTTATTTGGCAGGCAGGCGGGGATTATGCAAATATGTTACCTAGTGACTTACACAAGTAAACCGCAGAAGATTCCAAAATGTAACGACTCGTTAAGGCGATTCGGAGTCGACTCTTTCTTTTGAGAGACGATCTTTCTTTATCATGCATTCTTTTGATTAACAACTTTACAGACTGTTTAAATCGAAGGACAGCTAACGTTACATTACAAACTAAATAAAATATTTTTTGAAAACCGATATTACCTGCTCTTCAAGAAAAAATTAGCCTATTACTTTTATCAATGTTCAAAACAATTGAGCAGATTCATATTTTCTGTGGAAAAAGTGGTAATACTTTTCAGGGTTCTTTGATGGAAAAGTTCAAAACAACAACATTTATATAAAACGTAAAATAATTAATTAAAGGTGTACTTCATGAATAAAATTACTCAAAATAAAGCAAGCAATCAGTCAATCTAAATAAATAAATAAATATTTTCATATGAACATTATTACATTCAGACACCTTACTAATGTGTTGTAATTATTGCTCTAACACCACATTATTGCCTATACTGCTATTTGTCTGCCCATGGTGTTTTTTTTGTTTGTTTTTGATGCTATTTCTCAGTAAAATAAGTGCATAACTGCATCAGCGTCTTCAAGCTATTAGAGACTATGACTTGATGAATGTGTGGTTTGATTAGGAGTTTGCAGTGGAGCTGATCAGCATCACTTGTGTAATCTGCTGTATTTTCACAGACCAACATATAAACTGTAGTCAGCCTGGTTTAATATAACTTTACTAAAAGCATTCTGGGCTGGCTGATCAAACAGTAGAGTGAAAAATTTAAATAATTCTCTAAATGATTCATGATGCAAAATTCAGACAAACTTTGATTAAAAAAATACTGTTGTGATACCATGGTCACATTAAAATACTATGGTATTCTTTTAAACAATTTGGAGTAACATGTAAAAAAAATGTCAACCCACAATCAATCAATTTTAAAGTTACTTTTTCCACAAAATTTAACAAACATATAAAGCTGATAATAACTGACAACTGATTAAATGGAGGGGGACATACAATTATGGCAATTATTAAAACAATTATGATGGATCACTGTTTGTACCATGGTAAAACCACAGTGCTTTACTGTAATGCACATCACATATTCTCAAAACATGTTTGACATTCGCACAAACAACCTGGCATCAGATTTACACCAAAAGTAGCATTCATTAACAACATCAGTAAATGAAACATGAACTTACCTTCATGCATTTCCACTTTCACTGAACACTTTTACTCGCGTGAGATTGTTTGTTCTCTACATTTTCAACGACATCAAGTTAGACAGTCGCAGTAGGGCTCTGCAACAGATGCCATGAATAAAGAAGCATCTCTTTCCGGGAATAAATAGGAAACAATCCATTTGGAGGCTTTAAAAAAACCTGCATACGCTTCGAAACTGAGCGATGTGCCGCTGAAGAGCCACTTCTCATTGTGACACTGAGGAGGGAGAAGGCTGGCCTCATGAATATTAATTAATTCCATGACCTAAGCGCAGTATGTGCAACTGATTGGCTGATAGGCGCTTAATCTGCACCATTCAACTGCTGATTAATACTCATGAATATTAATTACGTCTGAATACTTTAATGATGGACAAATTATAGTTGCGGTAATATATATTTAAAATTTTATATAACTAAAAATATATAAATAAAATGGTTTATTTTGCAGAAAATATATATAAATATATTTATAATAAATATAAATGTGAAATAAAAATATGAAACTAAAAAAATTTGAAATGTCGAGGCGGCACAGCTTATATCTGAAGCTACACATATACTATGAAAATATATATTTGCACAGGCTTTTAACGATGCACAAACAGAAGTATAGATTTTTTAAATATATAACCGTAATAAATGGTTTATATTGCATATATTAAAACATATATATTTTAAAATCTTAATTTATAAATATAAATGTGAAAAAATTAAATTATGCATAAAATTATGAACTATAAATAAGAAATTAAATACATACATCAGCATCCAAACTGCTTTAGGCACTAAGGGCTGAGGTAAGTCACAGCTGCCAGTAGTTTAATGTTTTGATGCAGCATTGCATTGCATTGGACACACATATTTCGGGTCTTGATCTCTCTATTAATGAGCTGATTAGTTATGTTAGATTAGAAGGCATCTAAAATATACATTACTCCAGCCAGGACCAGGATTGACAACCACAGCTCTAGGAAGATTACAAAGAAGCATCCACATGACCTAAGTAATATTCACAAGCTAAGTCTTGATAGTAGGATTCATAATATTGCGGATGGGGTCCGCACAGCTGTTGGAAACAAGGGATTTGAGACTTAACACTGGTCTCTCGGAGGGGTCTGTCCCACCCATGAATGCCTGATAAGCAGTATGGGGACTGAAGCTGATTACATGGATGCTGTAAGGAGGGATATGAATTCTAATCATATCTGACTTTCAATGCCTGATCACGCAAATGCACTGACTGTCAAGGTTTGTCGCACACTATAAGTACTGTAAGTTATCTCACAGTGTTTGTGGTACAAACATGTATGATGCCACAAATCATGTGGTTCTTAGAGATCAGATTTATGATCATTGCCCATAATTTTATAGAGGCTTGGAGGTGGGGATAATCTCGGATCCATCTAAACTGGCACATGTTTACAAATATTCCCCATAATTGTATTTTTTTAAAAATGCATTATCATTTTCATGTTTCAGTGGAACCGCCTTCTTGTTCTTGAACGTATTCAAGCAAGTCAGCAAAGACTGAGCACGCTCTTCTGTGAGGTGCGCTGTTTTGGGCGACCGAGTCCAGCTCCATCCCAAGAAAAGAGATCCTCTGCACCGGCCAGAGTTTGCTCTTTCCCAGGTTGACCCGAAGACCCAACAGGCTGAGGTGTCGTAACACCAAGTTCCTGTGTTCGCACAACTGAGCTCTGGACTGTGCTAGTATTAGCCAATCGTCGAGGTAGTTGAGAATACAAACCCCTTTCTTCTTCAGAGGAGTCAGGGCTGCCTCAGTTACTTTCGTGAACACACGACGGTACAGGGAGAGCCCGAAGGGCAGAACACAGTACTAATATGCTACTCCTTCGAACACAAACCTCAGGAAGGGCCTGTGTCTCCGAAGGATTGAAACATGAAAGTACGCATCCTTCAGGTCTATTGCTGCAAACTGGGGACGGACGCATGGAAAGATGCGTTTCAGCGTCAACATCTTAAACGGAAGCCTGTGAAGAGCTCGATTGAAGACTCGCAGATCCAGGATCGGTCATAACCCACCACCTTTTTTTGGGCACTATGAAGTATGGGCTGTAAAACCCTATCTTCAAACCATGTTAGATAAAGTATATTCATGTTTAACTGCGTTAAGTCGTCAGCATTCAACTGTTGGATGATAAAACTTGTAAATATTAATTATTAATGTTACAATGTGTGAAGTGAGGCAGCACAGAAACAGCATCTACAGTAAAACTGTACAAGTACATAACAATTTGTGCTTTTTAAAACAATGAACATAAAACAAATGCATTTAAAGTTGCAAAAAAGATGGAATAATTAAGCCAAAAATACACATTTGCAAACATTTACTCACCCTCAGGCAGTTTGTTTCTTCATCAGAGAACATCACTTGCTCACCAATGGATGCTGTGCAGTGAATGGGTGCCGTCAGAATGGGAGTCCAAACAGCTGATAAAAACATCACAACAATCCACAAGTAATGTCTCCAAAATGTTAATAAATGTATCGAGCAATTGGGTTTATCATTTTTGCCCATATTAAAGGCTTAAATGTGGGAATATATTGCAAAACTGGCAAATCTATTTCCCATAACTGTGTGCTGAATGCTAATGATGCATAATCATTTCCACACTGTATGTTTAACAATATTGCCTTAACATCCCAGAATTGTTTAACTTCAGGCTAAAAAGTTTCAAAAGTAGACTTTGGCGCTGTAAAATGGAAAGGAAGTCTATCAAAGCCTTTTAAATTAAGGTTCAAACCAGTTAAAATATATGCACCGTTTAAATGATCACAGAATAGTTATTTTTCATTCATGGCCCAACAAGACCATGCCTGCTGACAACTAACATAAAAAGAGCTTTCATAAATAACTTAAGCTGCCAGTGAAGTATGATGGCACTTATTTGCAATTCAAATGAAACTGAAACTCCCTTTCATCTCTGACAGAGAAGATGAGATTCTCACCTGAGAATAGAGATTCTGCCACATTCATTTACAATGGCCTAGATAAGGCAATAAAGCCAGTCTGTGCTGAAGTCAACCATTCGGCCAGGTTTACCTACCGTGTGTTACTTAACAGAATAACACATAAGGGCACGGATGAACGGTTTGTCAAATAAGAGAGTTATTAATAACAGCTGTTATGCACAGCATGCTGGGTTTGTTTCTGTAAACAGAAAACTGAAAAACAAATACAAGGAATATTATTTCATGAATAGCCACTTTCTTAGTGTGTAGGATGACGTTATGGAAGTAAAATTGGTTGCAATTAACATTTGTGCAATATTTTGCATATTAGCAGTTCCAAAAAAACAAAAATGACGTAAATCAATGCACAATTAATGTTTGTTTCTTGTTTTTTAAGGAATGGTTCACCTTCGAAATGTTCATCAGCAAAATATTGCTTCAGTGGAACAGGTGAATGGGTGCCGCCAGAATAAGAGTCCAAACTTTGGAAATCATTGCAATAATCCACACTACTCCAGTCCATCTGCTGAGCAAGGGACGCAATGCTACATTATCTTCTGATTAAGAAACTCATCTACATATTGGATTGTGTCAGAATATTTTCTGCAAAATTAATTTTTGGATGCACTATTTATTCCCTTAATATTGTGTAATGAGGTATTTCCCTGTAATGCTTTACAAAACCTAATTTGAGTATGCAATTAAACATCACATTTATTTAAGATAATACTCAAAGATCAAAAAGAGCATCAGTTAGCCATGGCATTTTTTATAGCATCTAAGTTCATGACCAATGTGTATTTATCTGCACGTGATTTCAGATAAGTCAATCTTGCTGTCGCGTCTGCTGGAGTGTTGAAGGATTAAGAAAAGAGTAAAATCTTTTTTGTTAATCTGGTGCTTTGTAGAGCAAAAGAGAGAGGGGAAGAATTTGCTAGTTGATTTCCTGTCAGCAAACCTAATTTCAAAGCAGAAAAATAAACCAAGGAAGTAAAACAATGTGTGACCTGCCGGTGAACCCAGACATGTAAATCATTTTACTTAATTAAATTTATATTACTAAACACGTATTTTAGCAAATTCAAACTTAAATCTAAATTATTTAAAAAATAGACAGTATGCGTGTAAGCCAACTGGATTTTAAGAGTGGAAGAAAGACCAGAAGATACACAAACACTTATGACCACCATATATCAACACACACACACACACATACACAGTATTAAATCTTCTAGTAGCTGTTCAGCAGGTTTTGTATCCTTCAGATTTATCAAAACTATCTCATCGTACTGTCATATTTCTCTCTAATACATTAATATGTACTGCCATAATACACAACCACAATATCAGCTCCAATATCCTCTCAATATCCAGAATGCTTCATGTATCACCTGATATTTTATATGCACAGAACACATGTCACTGTAGATAAACCCTGTATAGCCAGCCATATGTAGGGTTAAATCCAGGAAGCACTGTGGATTAGACTGATCCAAGATCACATTGAAGATATAAGCGCTTTTCTTCTTATATTTGAATGGATGTGTGATGTTGACCTCGGTATTGTTCTCAGAAAGAAGAAGAATATCATTCTTTACAATCGCATAAATCCTTATTGTGTTATTTACTGAACTGCACTATATTGATCTATATATGTTTATCTGCTAAATTATCTTTTTTCCTATTTTAGCACACAACAAATCATTTAAATCAAACTGATGTATTAAAAATGCCAGCATTGCACAAATGATCACTCAGATCTGCTGGCCTCTCTCTGTGAGAACATGGGAAGCGAGATGGACAGAATCTTTCTCATTGAAGCAATCTGAGACTTCAGCAAATCTCTCAACATCCCTAAAAATAACCCTCAAAACACATTAAAGCCACCAGCAACCCACTCACAGCAAAGAGGTCAGAAACACATACTGATCTTCACTGCTGCTGGTATAAAGTTGGTATAGGTAACATTTCTTTTACTATATATCCTGAAAACCTTTTTTACAGCGGACTACATCCGTTTGAGCTCATAATCTTGAGATGAAACGTGACCTTGATGGAAACTTAATGATTTCTGAAGTCAAATCTCAGTCTGTTTATAAAATCCCATGAGTTACATCATCAGACACATCTATGGCTACACATGTGATCAAAGACACAATAGATAAGACCCAAGGCATTATCATTACACATGCTCCGAATGACAATGAATCTCTTATTTCTGGCTGGATTAGTACATAACAGCAACCACTGCATCTAAAGTTTTTTGGCTTTACTTTGCAATAAAAGAAGCAAATGTGTGCACACTGTGTGTTTTTGTTTTTTTTATAGAAGAAAATGTTATTTCCTTCTCAACAGAATCGAAGGGCAATTGCAAAACAGAAATCCCTCAAATTAGAGAGCTGGGAAACAAAAACAAGCTAGCACTACAACTGTGCTACTGCCTTTCCTCCGAAACATATGTTTCTAATCATCTCTGGGCATTTACTTTAGCTTCCTCCGAAAAAGGACCAAACAGCATGACAATGTTGTGACAGACACAGAGAGAGGAACTGAAATGAAGGGATTGAGAGATTTAAGAGTGATAACAGCTTCATCTCTGTCTCTCACACTCATTACACAAGCAGCTCTGCAATTACTGCTAACAACAGCTGCCATCATCCATAGCAAAAACACAGATGACTGCACAAACAGAGAAGGATAGAGATGAAGATCTGGAATATTAAAAGAAAGACATAAACCAATACTGTAATCTAAGGGTCATTTAAGGTCATTTTTTAAAAAAGATCAAATTACTGTCACTGCCAAAATTATCCACAGCTCTGTGTCTCCATCTTGTGGACAATTTATCACAGCAGTAGCAGCATAAATAAATAAATAGGCAAAATATTACAAAATATATAATTTTATTGGGGGAAAACGTAATTCACATGGGGGGCATTTTTGTCCAGATCCTTCTTTATTTCTGGATTATTTCCAGCAGCAGGATGTTGTATGCAGTAAATTATCTATAGGCTACTTCCTGAAAGACTAAATACTGTCTGTAAAATGTTTGGATCAGTAATTGTATTGTGTTTGTTTAACTGTGTCAATGTAAATACACAGCTCTGAATGCCTGGACATCATTGAACCGTTTGTGCAGTCAAAGAGGCAGAAAATGACTCACTTTAATCAATAGTTCCACATTTTAAAGCTGCTGACGCTGTGCACGAGGGCGGTGAGGGAGTGTCTGTGGAGCACGTAAATTTCCAACAGTTCTGTTGACGGAGGGAGTCAATCAGGGATAGGATTAGATCCGATTCATTTTAACAACTCGGTTCGTTTTAGTTCGATTCTTTTCCTAGATGTTTGGAATTTAACTGTTTTGTGTTTAATGTATACACAGTTGTGTTGGTCCGTAAACACAGTGAGCTAATTATTTGTTAAAAATGAATACTCTGAAATACAAGTTTATTTTAGGCTCGCGAACTGTTGGTCTCGCGCTCGTGAAATTGTCTTAGCATAGTCAAACGTAAATACTTTAGGTTTACAGTTACTTTAGGTTTGTATATTCGCAATTATTATTATTTTTTAATTAAGTTTCTGTCGTCTTTTTTACAGTCTATGCGTCTGTCACACAGACAATTGGCTTTTCGAATCGGCTCAAATGAATCACTGAAAAGAATCGGCTCACTAATGACTCGTCTGGAAACTGTGCATCACTATCTGAGAGTTTCCTCTTTTTGCAGTCAGTCTCTCCATCTCAGATCCTGCCTCTGCACGCGTCTCTACTCATTTGCTGTTCAACGAAGGTATGTTTTTACTTAATTGACCATTTGATTTGCCACGCATGCAATGTTTAATATTTTGGATTAGTACAATAAAGTATCCTGCCTATCGTTGGTCTCAGTAAGACTCTGCTTTGTCTCAGCTCTGATGCCACGTCAGTGGGGGAAATTATAATGGGTTTAAACTCCAAAATGCTGTTTCAGGGTTAATTGTTTTAAAAACCTAATTTGATAGTTTAAATTATGCTTTAAATCTCTTTTCAAGAGTGTGGTCCCCAGATGAGACCCATGTTCAAAAAGCACTTCAGCAGCTGGAAGGTGTGGCTGAGATAAAGAGGTTAAATTGTCTTATAGGCTAAACTAATAATATGTAGGCTACTTATATATTTAAAAATAAATGAATAGCAGTAATTATTTATTATTATTGTTTAATGTCCAGAGTATGCAAAACAAAAAAAAAACTTTTTATTCTTTTTATTTACATAAATGCCAATGGATGCCATTCATATCCATCAATGTGCTTGTTTCTATTCCCTATTTAGTGACCAATTTAACCACAAAAGAACATGATGTTCAGATGTCTAAAATTTAAACCATGCTGCTTCACAAATTTAAGCTTTATAACTCCTTTTATCCAACATACTGTTTTTCCGTATGTATATATATAGGTATGCTAATTTTCTGTTTTACATGTTCCCCTGACTGTTTTTACATAAATATATGCAAAATACCCTGACCATGATACTTACAAGTTAGTAACTTTTTCAAATTGTGACTAATGTTTCCTGTTGAAAACTTAGTTTTTTTTTACATTTCTGCAAAAGCAACCTCCATTAAGTAGTGTTTTATAGTGTATCTGTATCTACAATAGTCATGTTTATAGTCCTTCACCGTAAAACTTTTGTCCTTGGCCCAGTGATAACCTCTTATGTAGAAACTATTGTTGGGTGTTGTGTAGCTACAAGAATAGTGGTTTGAGATGGTTTTAATAACTGTATCTCTCTATTGCAAGGGGGCAGAATGGGAGCAAAGCTCAGCCGGAAGAAGAGTGAAGCAGGGATAGGAGCAGAGACAGTAGGTCCACCTGAGGCTGAAAATGCAGAGCAGAAACCTTCTGAAGGCGAGGTTCAAGAAGAGAGCATGCCTGCAAAAGAGAAGACCATTGGAGAGCCTGGCTCTTCAAGCGGTGTTCTGCAGAGCCTTACACAAGCTGTAGGAGAAACGGTCAATGCAGTCACTGAACAGATTGCTGCACCGGTGGAAGATGTCGTAAACAAAGGTATTGAAGCAGTGGAGTCCGCGTTAGCATCCGTCAGCCTGATTGAGAAGGAACCTAAACCTGAACAGAAGTCTGAACCAGCGGTAAATCTTGATGATTCTGATGTCTTTCAAGAACCCAGCCTCTTGGATGACCTGCTGAAATCTCCAATATCAGAAGCCCTCATTTCTGGAGTCACTATGGTGAGTGAAGCCATGACCAGTGAGATGGTGGAAGACAAAAATAGCAGTCCTGCACCAGCTGAGAACAAGCATGTTATGGCATGTCTGGATAAGATGGAGACGCCCTCAGTGGACCTCCTGGACTGTACACTGACCCATGAATCCACAATCCCTAACTCGGATCCATCATTCACTTTGGAAGACATGGGACAGAATGCAGTTGATGCAGTCAACCTTATATAAACCACTACACTCGTCTCCAGAAAACAGCAGCAGCTGGAAGATCATTAGGTGCAATTATGCCGGAGCAATATCCAAGATGTTTTTTTCCTGAGGACGTAGTCATGAAAAAGGGTTGTGTGCGATTCAAAAATTGAATTGAGGTAGCAAACTGGATGCAGAATTCGTAATGAATTAAAGTTCAAACGATTTCATGGAAGTGTCAGAAATGTTGGCATGACCACTGAATATAAAGGCTTTATGTTTGTAGGTTAATATTAGTCAGTAGCTTTATTGACTAATATTAACCTTCAAACATAAAGGCTGACAGTTCTGAGTTTTACACAACCCTGTCATGAAATAGATAAAGCTAGCCACCTCAGAAATCTAATTAACATTCCTTATCATCCCTACCAGTTAATTGACAAGCAGCAAACCAGCTGATATTTTTTCTCGATGGTCTATTTTCTTCTAGCTCTTGGTGATTGTGTATGAACCGTTCAGTGTCCCAATGGGGAGGAGGAAAAGAATGTGCATTAATACAATGATTGTAGTAAAGGATAATAAACACATCACAATAACACTGTTCCTTGATCTGTATTTTGTGTTTAATCAAATCTTGCTTGTGGTATGCATTCCTACAGCATCTTCTCAAACCATCAATAGCTCGATTCAACATCACTACAACGCCTCTGGTGTTGGAAATGAAGTGTATGAACAATCCCAATACATGGGAGTTTCCTGGGAAGATAACACCATCTCCCTCAGTTTTCTCAGCGAAGCTTCTGGGGAGAGGGGCAACATTCTTTCCAGAGGAAAGGGGTCTCATGGGAGTTTTTCTTTTTTTTTGGTTAACTTTCTGGCTCTTTTCCCAAGAAACTTTGGCTTTATTATAAACAAACATCTTTCAACTGAGTTTTCTGTACTGAACATGTAGTGAGGTTTTTGGTGAAGCTTTAAGCTGCTTCCGTTTGCTGGAATCTCAAGGAAATGCATGGCTCATTATCTTTGTATAACAGAGCTTAGCTCTAGGGAATCTACTGTCACACAGCAAGTCAACTTTATTCAAATACACATACGGTATGGACTCTCATGCAAATAAAGTGGATTTAACAGAAAACAAATAAACAAATAACTGAGATACCCATTGCCTACATTGGAGAGTAAATATAACAACCAAAAATGTTTTAACTTTAGTGCAAACAAAGATATTTTAACACGCCTTGTGTAGCAAAATAAGGGGAGAACTCCAGTAACAAATATATACAAATAAGTTCAGCTGGTGATGTTTTGTTTGGCTCCTGCCTCAAACAGATCCACACCCAGTGCTTTGGCTTTCTGTCAGTAAAAGAGAGAAAACACAATCAAGATTCTGGATGAGCAGTACTGGGGAAATGAAACAGGAAGCAAAACTATGATATGTGGTCTTCTTTCACAACACGGGCTAAATCGCAGCACAGCCATGAAGGCACTGGCATGACAATATAACTAACATCTGATGGCCTGTAGATCTCACCGAGCCAAATCATGTTTGTCATGTTGTTATTTTGAACCGAGAAGGAAAACCAGAAGAACCAACAGTGTGACAGCCACATTCCAAAGAGGCCACAGTTTCTTTGGTATTTCCTCTTAGTGAGCTCATTATTTTACTGGTTTATTTAATCATTACCATTCACGTTCAATCGGTACATGGGTGCTCCTGATGCCTTTTCTCCCCAAACAAATACACTACTGTTTAAAAGTTTGGGGACAGTAAGATCAGATCTTATGCTAAGTCTGCATTTATTTGATCGGAAATAGAGTAAAAGTAGTTAATGGCTTGTTTTCTGTATTAATTCAGTTATTAAATGGATTTTAATGTAAAATATTAGGTAAAAGGTTTTACACACAAGTAACAGTATTCAGAAAACTGATGTTCGTCACTGTTGGGCATCCCTAGTGAAAAATAAATATACTTAAATGTATCTGAATTACATTTATTTCATGCTTAGTATACAACAAATATATTTTCATATTTATGTACATAATAAAATACCATGCAATTGTATTTTAGTATACTAAACTAGTCTGCTAAACTGGAACAACTTATTTTGTACTTAATGCACTTTAATTGTGCAGAAGTAGTGCTGAAGTCCAATTCAACACATACCTAGTATATAAGATTGTGCTAAAGTGGAACTATTGCAACGATACTCTAGGTACACTTTAAATCTTTTGCATTTAAAGGGCAATATTACACAGTCATCATTAAAAGTGACATAAACATGCATTTTAGGCTTATTATTAAGAACTATGCATTGTGCACAAGCAATACTCCAAATGAAGTATCATTAACATTTTTATATCAGTCAGTAAATATGTAAATAGATTTGAACTATACTTAGTATGAAATAAATCTATTTTACTAGGGATGTCATGCCTGCATGTGTTGGTACTTCTTGTACAGGTCTGCATTGGTGCGTCCGGGCTTGAAAGGATACGTCCAGAGGATGGAGTTCCACGAGTGACCAAACCTCTTCACACCCATGTTGAGGTACTGCACCTCATCCACAGAAAACATATGCTTCTCTCTGTACCTGCCTGCATACTAACGCAGAAAACCATCACAAATTCACACATTTAGATACAAACAGGGACTAAAGATGATATGCATTATGCTTATAATTGCAAATATGAACAAATAGTAAGTTGATCTTCAAAGTAGTGCTGTCAAACGATTAATCACATCCAAAATAAGCATATGTTTACATAATATATGTGTGCTGTTTTATTTATTATATATAAATACATACATCTGCATGTATATATTTCATAAAAATGTTGTTTATATATAAATATATGTATTTATAATATAAATTAGATGAATATATAAAATAAATATAGACATGAACACATGTAAATATTTTCCAAATATACACTGCATGTGTGTGAATTTATACATACATAAATATACACAGAACATATATTATGCAAACAAAAACTTTATTTTGGATGCAATTAATTGCGAGCAATTGTTGGACAGCACTATTTTAAAATTTTGTATATTAGCATTTTCTTTGGTCATGCTCAGAATTGAATAAACCTGGACATTGAATGACTTCTTGTGCAATAAAAGTTTTAAATCAATATAAGATGTTCCAGGTTCAGTGCAAGGTTAAGTTAGTGTAGATTTATGGTTTATAATTCACCTAATACTAATAGTACCGTACATTTTTGGGGATACACTGTTCTGAAGTTTTTTCGAGATGGCTGTGATCCATGTTCTTTTCTATGCCTTGACCTGAGAGAAAAAAAGAAGAGAGAAAATAAGTGGAATTAATGAAGCAAACCATATAAAATGTGTCTGTGCTGGCAACAGCAATTCAAATGGTGAGACTTGCACAGGCAGCAGCGAGATGTATTGGTCTTTAGAATGATTTAGAGGGAAGTCAGTGAAACTGCACACACAGTACTGAACCCTGCACTAGTATCCTACTAAACAAATACACACTGTTTTTAACAGGACATTCCTCTCAGCATGTAGGGCATTCTTATAACCGGGTTCTTAGCATGCATACGCAGCTTTTATCAAATGTATGGTGTAGTTTACAGATGTTCAGGGGGAAAAACACTTCTCTTACTGTGTGTTTCTCTCTGTCCTCTCAGGGGTGTGAGCCTTACACCTGGAGAGAGAAACACTGCGATTTAGACACTCAATGCATCAAAAATGGCAAGTGATAGATAAATAGATAGATAACTCTATGCAATAAGTTGGTACATTATAAACTCACATATAGATTCCACAGACCATTTGTCACATACTCTTTGTTTTAAATCATCTATCTCAACAGAGTTTGTATAAAATAGAATGTAAACAGATCATCAGACTGTTGAACACTTTCCAAATATACTTTCATTTTGGACTGAGGCATTTGCTATAGGAAGGAACAAATGTAAATCATGAGGCTGTGTTTGGTCATACACAGTACAATACAGTTACAGTATTCCACCGACTCTTGAGAGGAACAAAACCCTTTGCATGTGAACGTATGGATGCAAATTTAGTATGTGAACGTGTGTAATGCTAGACTGGAACACACTGGTCCTGTTAAGGTGAAACAGCTTAATCCTCAGTCCTGATGACTAGTTTATACAGCAGCAGGACAAAGGCTAAAGGTCAGAACCTGCAGAGAACTATAATCTAGTTAACCATCTTCCCTACACATATTCTCCAACTGTCTTCCTATATAATTGTCTTTCTCTAATACACACACACACACACACAATAAAATAATAAGTTGAAAATTGTTAAAAACTATAATAATCCAAAATAATTGCATCCATTAAAAATAGAGTTACTCTAGTCAAATGGCTTTTTAGAATTCTTTTAAATAAGCACCAATTAGAATAGCTTATTAGTGCCATATTTTGACTAGTAGATATGTAAAAATCTCATGATTGCGTTCCTCATCACCTTTTCTAGGTTTGATTGTGGATAATGACTGGATGACACTGCATTACCCTTTGAAAATCTAGTGAGAACATCCCTAAAAAGTTCAGTGAGTAAGTCTTGAGGTTACAGGAAGAAAGCCACATCGGAACAACTGAACAGCACTCGGAGACCACAACTCGGCAATAGAGGGAATGGAATGAGTGAGACTGAGGGGAAAAAGGAGGACAAAAGGAAAAAACGGAGAGCAAAGATGGAAAGATATTTCAGCAACACGGACAGAAGTCAAAAGCATACAGTAGATGAGTCTTGTGTTACATAACTACCCTATTCAATAATATAACCAGGCGCTCTGCATGAATATGCACCATTTATCAATGTATGGGGCAGTTCACAGATGTTTATAGTGGCACAGACATTATGAATGTTACCTCTAAACTCAAATACATCTGAGAGCTACAGTTCTCTTTTGTCCAGAGAAGGAAAGAACATTTCTTACTGTATATTTCTCTCTGCCTTCTTAGCGGCGTAAGACTCACATCTGGAGAAAGAAACAGTGAATTAGAGAACAGAAAAGAAGCACCAAATGCATTGCAAATAGGGCATGGGAAGATGCCATAACTTGGATTAAAACTCGATTCTCGACAAAACCATTTGTCACGCACTCTTTGTATTTTAATCATCTGAACAAAGTTTGTATAAAATAGAATATAAACGGATCATCAGACTTTGTATGCAATTATACATTTCCACCGTTTTCCCAACATACATTGTTGCTTTGGATGAAAGCTTCTGCTAAATGTGTAAATGTAAATCATGAGGGTGTGTTTGGTTCGCAAGGCCTTGTTCTATCAAACATTCGAGGTCAGAGCAATTCTTCAACACTCCCAAAGACATCGTGAAAGACCATGTGTGGACGGGGACGGCATCTCTTACATCTGCCTGATGGTTGGTGACTCAGCCTGCGTTTTCCCCTCTTGCTCCTCTCTGTATCCTCACTAGTGCTCTTTCTGTTTTTGTTGTGAGTGTGTGTTAGAGTTCGGCTAGTCCTCTTTAACTGCTTGCTTCTCATAAATCGATCCTCAGCCTCCCGTAGCGCCAGGTGAAAGTCACACTGAAAGCTGCAGCTACGCAGCACAGTGCCAAATGAGCGACTGTCCATCTCATTCATATGTTTCACACAACCTGAAAGATGGAAAAGGTGCATGTGCTCACATGAACGCATCGAGAGAAAAAAGTGAGACAATAAGAACAATGAGAGTAAGTATTGCTTTTATTATCTAATGTGTTGTTTGCTCATATGTATTTATACCTGAACAACGTAGATCTCTGGGTTTAGAGGCAGAGGGTGGCTTCAGAAACCTGTTAATTTCTCTGTCTAACAGCTCAGAGCACAGAGACATCTCATCTGAAAACAACAGCACAAACGCATGATCTTCACATCAACTGCAAAGAAGAAATATTTTTGTAGCTGAAGGGAAATCAAAAGGTATTCTGTGACTTAGCACAAAGCGAGCGTGATGTTTTAGTGGGATTTACCATCAGAGCGAGCGCGTGCACTCTGGTTTCTCTTCATGGGATCAGGATGTCTGAAAATATCTGGGCTAAAATCCAAGGAAAATAAAACGGAGAGAAATGTCACTCCCTCGAGGAGGAAAAATTTACAGACTTTGTCTTGAAAAGTCATTGACATGAAATAAATTATGTGTATCTGGATTTAATGTGGACATTCTAATCTTGAATAAAACAACTAAGTATAAGAAAAGCAAGAATAACTCCTAACTAACTTTCTTCCAACAAAAAATCTATTTATTTAAGCTTTTCAGACCACAAGTGTAAGATATATGTTTAAAAAAGACATTAATTTCAACTCTTTATTCATTAAATTCCATTTGCAAAACTGTAAAAGAATAACATTAATGTATGAATGTTTACCCCTGTGTATCTCTGCCGCCCCCTATTGGTGTGCTGCAGTGCTGCAGAAGTATGTTGCCCTCATCATCACCGGAGTCTAGATTCATCATCTTTAGTCTCTTTGCCACTCTTTCAGACTGCATTTTCCTCTCCATGTCTCTCTTTTTCCCATCTCCCTCCTGGTTTTCACTCCTCTCATTATCCTGCGTTAGTTCACGCTCTCTCTCATTTCCCTTTTTACAGCTAGGCTCTTTAAAGTGAGTGACTTGACTCAAAAACTCTTCAGTGCTGACACACTGCTACGTACAAACACAAAACACTGTTATGTTTATGTCAGTTATTTCTACTAACACAAACATGCTGTCTCTTGAGCTGATTTACACATCATTATCTATTAATGTGTTTACATGTCATTCTCACCGAGTTCTCGTTTCTCGTTTCATTTGTGATTGGTCGTACTAGACTTTCTGCAGGGGTTGTGTGTAGCTCCCCACATACTCGATGGTAACCTTTGACCTTTCGCATCACAGAACCCTCCCACCATGCCTCATTACATTCCACAGATGAGGCCGACCTCTGATTGGTACTCTGCTGGATTTCAGAGTCTTTTTCCCACAGCTTCACACCAATCTGAAAGTCAAAATACAAAATTTGGCTAATAAGTAAAAAAAGGAATTTAGAAGAATAATATATTTATCGCACACTCTTTCTTTTCCATGAAATACAAGCATGCTTGACTTTAAAATTAAAAACCACCACAGGATTGTGGACTCTAAAATGCTTTTTCTATGGTGTGTTATCATATTTGATTATATTTTGTTTGTAAAGACTTTGCACAAGAATGCTCTTAGCATTATAAATTAATAAAAAGAATTCAAATACACTCAAGTCTTTCTAAGACTTAGTTCACATCAGCAGCAAACAGTAGAAGAGTTCACTTGAACTGTTTAAGCGGACTAAAGTATGGTTCACGGGTTCAGAACACAGCATTCAAGTTATCTAAACGAATTGAACTCTACTGCCATTCAAACCCGGGCGCACACCAAAAGCGCTCGAGTGAAAGCACCCTAAAATATCATAATATACATTCACAAACAGAAAAACCTTTTTCTCCAGGAGCTGAATTCTTTGGAGGATTTCTCCAGCAGACCGCCTGTAACTCTCCATGTCACTCTCCTCCTGTAGATCCATAGGTGACATGCCTGTTCTTAGTGATTTAACTGGGTGGAGAAGTAAAACAAACCTTAAATCCGAATCAGTTTAATAGAAGCAGGACAGAAATCCTTAATAGCATATAGACTAGTACTGTTTTGAATAAATCCTTTATTTTCAGGCTTCATGAAGACATTTATTGGCACAAGCAAAAGGTTTGTCACTGTTTACTGCACTTTGACCTTTGTTTCCTGGATGCTACTACCACTATGTACAAATATAAAAATGCATAACTCACTGATTCTCATGCAGGTGTGCAGTACGAACATGGCTGCCTTTCTAACCTCTTCATCACTAGCCTCTGTGAGCAGCGAAATCATAATAGCCAAACCTCCTGCCGACAACAACTGAGACTGATGCTCTACTGCACAGACATAGAACAGACAAATTACAATAATACACAAGATATGCAGTTGACAATGAATTTACACAATACACACATATATTTTATATAGTTTTATTTTGGATTAATCTATTTTAAATATCTTAAAACCTCACATTTATTAAATTATCCACAAAACAACAAGTGAATAGAGTCTGGTGCATTAGGCTAAATAGCAGGAATTTGAATCTAGAGCTTACTTTATTATTTGTAGCGCAAATGTCATTTTACTACCTTTATGGCACCCACAAACTCACCACATGCATCCGTGAGGTGTCCAATCGTCAATACCACAGCGAGCTGGTCTTGTGGGTCAAGGTTTGGGCTGGACAACAGACCCAACAGCCCTGGAATAACCCTCAACTTTGATAAAGATGATACCAACTGCTCTGAAACAGGAGAACGAAAGAAATGAAGAATCCAATACAAACCAGTTGTTCTGTGCATGAATGTGTCTTACCATTGTTAGAGATGCAGGCTGAGAGTATTTTAGTGATTACAGTAGCCACCTTACAAGCAGTAGCACTGTGTGCTGACTGAGACAGCACTCTGGTAAGAGCGTCTGAGAGTGAATCCAGGCCTCCCACTGACACAAAATACTCCTGAGCACAAGCTGAAAAGCACATTTTGACATGAGAGGACACAAAGTGGCATTATATGTTAGTTTGTGCTGGTGTTGTTTGTGCTCACGGTTGTTTGCAACAGTCATGCCAATAAATGAGCATATAGGCTGAGCCAGCTCCGCCCTGGGCAATGCCACTTCCTGCAGCCAGGTCTTCACCAGGGGAAACACATACCTGCATACATTCTGATTCTCCTCTGTCAAAAGCAAAGCATTGAAATATTGTGTTTATTTGCACGTGTGTCTCTCAACCTCATTCTGAACAAACGTTTAGGGTTTAGTATTAATAAAAGGGTAGAGAGGGGACCATACCATTTTGAGGGTTGTTGACAGACCCACAAAGAGCACTAGAAACAGTAGTCCACAACTGCATCTGCTCATATGATGCATTAGGATCTGGAAAACTATGCCTGAAAAGAAAGAAAATAAACTGAAATCTGGTTCTGTTCAGCATCAGGGGACAGTTTAAGTGAATTTCCAGATGTTTATCTGGATTTCTGTGATTCACTTCAACATTGTTTGAAATGTTCCCCTTTGCAACAAGTAGGGGAGCATATTATGTTTTGTTTGGAATTTTTTTTCATTTAGCCAGGATATTGTCTGTGATAGATCTTACCACATTTTCTACTTCAAAATCTCATGTTTAATTTAGTACTTGCCATTTGTTTGTGCAATGTACTAGCATCTTTGAGCTAAATGTGCTTTTTAGTGTTTTAGTGTTTATGACTTCCTATCATCTGTGGATCACAGAAAACATTATTTTTAGGCCATATGGTAAAAGTCATTGGAGTCTAATATTGGCTAGAATTTTTTTTGTTCCATACATTCTTAAGAAATATCACACAGAAGAAAAATCATTCAGTTTTTGGCTAAACAATCCCTTCAAGACAAAAGCCAATAATTTCCACTGAAGATAATAAAAAAAAGCTCCATGAAACAGTTTGGAAAGAAGATTTTAGAAAATGATGTGATCTATTACCCTAATCCCTAACAGTCTTGGTTTAAAGGATAGAAATAAAGGCTGATAACTATGCATACCTGAACAAACTGAACTTAATGTGTGTACCTGAACAAAATGAGCAAGGATTCAATACAGCTGGAGCTCTTAACGAGAGCCTGTCCAGATCCTGGAACAGAAATATACAAACTGTTTGTGAATTGCTAACCTGCCCCCCCAACTCTGCAAAACTACAGTATCAGCCCAGATACGGTCTCACTGGACTTAAGTTTTATGGTAAACCTTACTGTTATTGGCAACCAATACAGACAGCATGTACACCACTACTCTTTTTTCTGTCAGAGGCATGTTCTGTTCCAAAAGCTTCGCTAAATCACGAAACGTCTCCTCTCTGCACAGTGACTGTTTACAGCTCTCTGCAAATAAAGAATATGTATAATCAAAAGTTACATTTCAAATATTAACTTATTAACCACATGCTTACAGTATACGGTAACTGCATACACACCATTAAATTCAGCCAAGGATGCGAGTGTAAATAGAGCGGTCTCTTTAACCTGAGAGTCAGTGCTGGACTTTGACAGGCTATAAATGAAAGAAATTCCTCCAATCTCTCTGAAGAACTCCACATAGTGAGCTAATACACAAAGAAAATCATTAAAGACAATTAAAAGGGTCTTTAAAGTAACATATTTTTAGGTATGAGTGTCAGATGAGTATGCTCTGAGCTGTTAATCAGACCGTTGAGTTTACAGATTGAGATGATCGTCAGAAGAGCTTGTTTCTGTGACTTAGGCCAGTTCATCTGGTATTTCAGACATTCCAGTAAATGACGCAAATCAGTCTTGTTAGCTGAAAACGTAAATACTGTTAAGTCCTTTTGTGTAATAAAACACAATATAATGTTAATAATTTTATGTTTTCACGTAAGACCAAGTACATTTTAACAGACCAGACTTTGTTAAGAACTAAAATAGTGACGTCATGACAACTCGTCGTCATTAATGCATGTTTCATGTTACAAATAAACGTTTTTTGATGGTTACCAAAAATAAACTACACATTCTATTATGATGAAATGCTGACCTTCCATTTTTGTACTCTAAATCCAAAAATGTCACTAGATCCTGCAAAAAAAATTACAGATGTTATTTGAATACGGTATCGTTAACGTTCAGTAAACTGTCAGCAAACAAAAATATTTCCTAAACTCGCTGAACAACAATATTTATCTTCTCGACTTATTTTGGTTGTTTTTACTTACATGATATCCACGACTCTATCCTAATTTTGTTTTAATTGTTGAAGAGGCCAGAATCGTTGACACGATAGATCAACTGCGTTTTAACGGAAGAATTAGAGATGGGGAGTCGACTCCAAAAGAGTCGATTCCTCGACTCTCACTAGCCCTAGTGTCGGAATCGACTCCAG
>JAUCNO010000318.1:3039318-3058238 GCA_032353835.1 Enteromius viviparus | reverse complement strand
TGTGGGACCATTTCACCAAAAAGAATGAGACAGATGTAAGTTGCAACTTGTGTGATACAGTGCTTAAATATAGTAGATCCATGTTTCGCGCTGTAGGGAATTTTAAAAAAGTGACGTGAGTGGCAGTGTGTGTGTGTGTGTGCGGGAAGCAGAGCGGCAGGGAGATGCGACAAAGTTGCAAAATTGCAGGCGCGGCTCGAAATGGCTGTTATTTCAAATAGCGTACCATATTTTAAACTAATCGGTTTACCGGTTTCAACCGGCTAATGAGGCTCGGTGGTCTGTCAAGAAATGTTTTAGTTTTCGCCATTCCTAGTAAAATTTTTCTTTTTTTTAAAATTAGGAATTGTGTACTATTTTCACTGTGTTTCACTGCTTTTGTGATGTCCAATACAATCAGCTTCTGTGGTTATTAAATGTTGCCTTAATCAAATGATATTGACATTTATTTTAATTTGATGGTAATATTTCAGAGCAGAATAAAAAAGAGGGAAGCCACAGTCAAATTTGTTTTCACTGCACATGGTTTTGTGTTTGTTACCTTTATTCAATGATTCAAATTGGCATAACTAACAATGTAAGCTTATTAAATATAGGCTATGTGTTATTAACACAACTAGTTCTTTTATTATACAAAATGTATGTGTTGTATAAGTCTTATGATGCTATTATTCTTATGCATGTCTAAATTAAATATTTATGCTTTAAAAATGTAATTTGTTCCAAAGCATTGTTTAGTCTTTTAGTCTCTCTATAAATAGCAATCAAATCATCTCCATTGGCTATTTGTTTTATTTGTTTGCTACTATTCATTCCCCTTCATATTAAACCTTTACATTTTGTTGTTTTTAGGGTGATGAGAGTTGATATTCCTTTAAGCATGTTTATGTATTGTAATTGTATATCCAAAGTCCTGTTTCTGTGTGATCAGGTGGGACTGGATTAGTCCAGCGCTGCCTGTCTGACCCAGGGTCTGCGGATTGCATCGGCAGCATATCCTCGCAGATCTGTCACATTGGTGAGAATTTTCTTTCACATAGGGTTCACACTTCACAGCTGTTGCGTCTTTCACTAAATTCTTTAAGTCTTCAACTTGGAAAGCTGAATGTGTGTAATGTTTATGGTAGGTGAGGGAGAGTTTAGCTCTCGTCTGCAGCGCTTCAAAGCTCCAACGCCACTGAACAGCCCTGGCCGCTCCACACCCTGTACACGCAATCTCTCCAGCTTTGTGCATGGCATTCAAAAGCAGCTGAACACAGCAATGACACCCAGCAGTAAAGAGGCCTCTCGTATTCGCCAGGTAGACCTCTCCCAACCATCTGAAATTTTTTCAAACTGTTTCTAAAAACAAATCTCTGAAGAGAAGGCTGTTTTGTTACTGTATGTCTCATTAACTCAAATAAATCTGAAATGCAGGCACGTGAGGATGAGTTGCGTCAATTGAAGGTTCAGCCAGTGGCAGAAAACATGTGGTTGAAGAGGAGTCTATCTGACTCCTCCCTCACTGAGGTGAGCCAATCAGGTTACGATGTTCGTCTGCTAACTAAGCAATTTTCTTTTTTTTTTTTTTGAGCATTTAGAAGTTTAGTTCAAAAGTAAATAATCCCCATTTTCCCAGAGGGCATCTCCATCCACATCCTCTCCCTGGGTATACAGGAAAAATCAAAAACCCCAGTGGCCTCCATTACAGCCCGGGAGTGTGAGCATGTATTTGAGACAATTTGATGAACTGTATCTGTCTTTTCAGCTTTTATTTTTGTCACACTTCCTCACCCTTGGTTTTGAGGTTCACTGGGACAAATTGATTTGTTTGCTCAAATTCACTTGGGAATAACTGTTTTTTTGTTGTTGTTGTTGTTGTTTTTATGCTGTTTTATTTGTGTTTTATAGGGCAAAACCTCAATTTAGCTTTTATTTGTTCTGCAGGACGAGCTAAAGGGAACTGAATTCAGCCCCTGTGAGCTTGACAGTAAGGTATTTGATGGAAGCCTGAACACCACACCACCATGTTCTGTGGGCATCCGTTTCCCCAATGAAGAACTTTACACATCTACAGGTAAATATGCTTCCTGAAATCTCCTGAATCCTACTTAAAATAGTTCAATCAAAAATAATTTCTATTATACTCGCCCATGCATCATTCCACACCTGCAAACCTGCCAGAGCACAATTTTTTTTTTTTATAATTTTGACAAAATATGAAAGCTTTTTGGACCTCCCTAGACAGTAAGGGTACTACCGAGGTCAAGTCACTGAAATGTTGTATGGACAATTGTTAAAATAATCCATGTGTCATAAGTGGTTCAACTGTAATTTTATGAAGCTACAAGTTTATGTACTAATACTATAACTATATATACATGGGTTTTCTTTCTGTGCCTTGACCATCGTAGGGTCAGAAAGCTCTCAGATTTCATTAAAAATATTTTTGTTTTTGTTGAAATGATGGTAATTAATGACCATATCTAACATACTTTTTTTTTTTTTTGTAACCGAAACAGGGACTTTGAACACTTCCACTCTAATTGACAAGATGTTTGAAGACGTTCTGCAGCATGCAGACCAGGAAGCTGAAGGTGAAGATGAAAATAAAGAAGAGGAGGTGGAGAAAGATGAGAGCAATTCATCAGAGACTAAAAAGGAAGACGAAACCGAATCAGACACAGGTGAAGAGGAAAACAAACAGGAACCAGTCACTGTCACTTTAAATGAGGATCCTCTTGACCAGAGTGAGATGTGTGAAGAGAGTGAAGAAACTCCAGAGGCCAGTTTTTCATACAATAAAGAGGAGCTGCAGTCTGTTGACGATGGTGAAGGAGAAATGGAGGAAGAGAAGGAGAGCGGCACCATGGGTGATGAAGACTTTCTGACCCTGCCACCCAGCTGTATTCTTTCTCCTCTCAGCAAGTCTGTGGAGGCTGTTGTCACACCACTGGTATTGGTCTGATCTTTAGAGATTTTGATTTTTAATATAACATTAAATTATGTTGCCAATGAAATCCAAGTGCTTGCTACAGATATTTTAATCAAACTGCCTATTAGCATAATTATGCCAAATTCATATGAAATCAAATGGCAGTCAGAGTTTTGCATTTTAATATTTTTTTAGTTAAAATGTAAGAGTGTAATTAATTATTGGGATGGAAATGTTTCAGTTGGTTCAGATGAATATATGTGTTCTTTTGAATGTTTCTACAAAAGATTGAAATCACTGTCTCTGAGCCATCAGTACAACCACCCTCACCTGAAGAAGTGACAGCTAGTCCTGCAGACAGTGTTCCACCTTTATACAGGTGCGTTCACTGAAATAACTGGGTTTTTTTAAAACTAGAAACAATTTTGTAAATGTCTTGACTGTCATTTTTAAATATTTTAATTCATCCTCTATTTAAAAATGTATATATTAAATGACACCAAACTTTTGAATGGCAGTGCTTCTCAATATTATATCAGCCACTGATACTAACCTTTTTACTCAATTGATTTTCATATGATTGACAGCATTGATGCCTACCGCTCACAAAGCAAGAGCCAACCCCCTTCTACTCAGAGCTTGACCCCTGGTGTTCAGAAGCATGCTCAAGAGAAGGCCTGCTCAAAAAAGCCTGTCAACATCAAAGAGCGAATTAAGGTTTGAAACTTATACTGGGAGGCTCATACTGCAGTATTTTAGGAGACTTTATGCATTCAAGACCTGATGCCGGTGATTGTATTTGGGCGTTTAGGCTTTAAACGAGGAGGCAGCCAAGTTGCAAACAATCATCACACAGACGCTGCAAGCTCTGAGCTGTTGCAGTGATGAGGAACATGGGAAAGGTTCCCAGCAGGAGGCCGAAGCTGAGAAACTCCTGCTTGTCTCCAGTAAGTGTGATCGAAGAGCTTTTCTCTACTTGAAACTCCTGCAA
Organism: Enteromius viviparus; assembly: GCA_032353835.1. Lineage (NCBI taxonomy): Eukaryota > Metazoa > Chordata > Actinopteri > Cypriniformes > Cyprinidae > Enteromius > Enteromius viviparus. The sequence goes on along the minus strand of JAUCNO010000318.1, from coordinate 3,054,333 downwards.
ATCGCTGAGACTGCGTGTTCTAATTTGGCTCTCATTTATCTGTTTAATGCAGGTGAGAAGCGAGCAGCCCTGCTGGCAGAGGTCAGCAGGCTGAGAGAGGGTCAGTCTGCTGAGACAGACTCCCAGAATGCACCTCTGCAGCCCTGCAGAGGGACAGTCAGCATCAGCAGCATCCAGCTGCCTCTCAAGGTGGAGTTTGTGTGCTCGGCTCGCACAGGTGAGCGTTAACTCATATATGTTAACAGCAGAAAATGAATCATCTTTGCACAAGGTCAATGTTCTCATGCAGTTTGTGACTGCTGTCTCTAAAAAGGCCGTCCAACCCACTATTTCCTCGTTTTGATCCGTTATGGCCCATGTAATATTGTGGCAACGCCTCTGGCTACAGCTGCTGATGCCCAAAATGGGGACACCATCACCTTCCCGACTTCTATTACGCTGTGAGTCCACATGCTACATACACGTTTCTTTGATGCCAGAGTATAAAACTATACAATGCTTTAAGAGAAGTTTTATAATACAACATTAGTGATTTACACTGGTTTGAATCTTTTCCTTCCACAGACAAGACATTCGCTCCAGTTTTGAGATTGATGTTGAGGTCTACAGTTTGGTAGGTAGAGTTCATATACAAGAAAATGTATTCGTTTTCATTCATTTAAAAGATAAGAGGGTTTTTTTTTCTTTAAGCTTCAGCATGCATTTTCCAGTTCATAATTATGTGTCAATATGCTTTCTGTTGTTTTGTAGTGCAGTACTCAGAGTAATACCTGCAGTATGAATGCTCAGCAGTACCGCAGCTCAACAAAGTCAAGGGTTTGTACACTTTTACTCAATATGTTGAGAACGCAGTGTGTTTTATTACTTTTGGCAATGCACAGTTACAGCAAACTGTTTGTGTTTCTAGGTGACACCCAAGAAGATTCTCCACAGCATCACAGTATGTATCTCCTGTCTGTCTGCGCACCATCATTGGACTTCATTCATGAAACATTAGCTAATAATGTCTGTATGTTCTGTATTTATTTTATGATGTTCATATTAGAACACGTTCACAAACAATTCAGAAAATCATTATTGGAGCACAGTGTGTGTTTTTGTTGAATGATGGAAAGCTTTTACTTATTTAAATGCTTATTTTTGTTTTTCTAGAAATCTAACCAGAGTGTGACTTGTGAGTATTCATCAGTTACTCATTTAATCATTAGGTAATTGGTGGCATCAGACACAGTTTTTTTTTCTCTCTCTCTCCTTCCTTCTCCCTCCCCCATCCGTTATAGCTGCTACCCTGCCCGGTCTGAGTGCCCAGCGCTCTAGTAATTTCACATTAGTGGGCTCTCACAAGATTACCCTGAATTCATTGGGACAGAGCAAGTTCCCTCTGGACAAGGTATTGAAGCAGTTCAGTTCTCATTAACGAGTGTCTGTGTTTCTGCCCTCACCTTTTTAAACACTTGTGCATCACTGTTTTTTTTTGTTTGCTTGTTTGTTTTTTTAAATCAGTAAATATTCTGTACACCAGGGGCCTGTTCCATAAAAGAATTTTACCAAATAAGCCAGACTTTGGGCAGATAGTCTGACTTTTTTTTAAATCAAATGAACTGGCAATAAGTCAGACTAACTGAAATAAGCCTGGCTTATACTCTAATCTTGTTTTATGGAACTGGCCCCTGGTTAAACAGGAGATGAGTGGTTGTTCTGTGTTGTGTTTGCACTGTGGTGTGGTTGTGGTCATGTAACTGGGTTTCTGTCCCTCTCTCCTGTTTCTCTCCACTCAGATGAAATTTGAAGGCAAAATCAGGCGACTCCTCGGAGATGAGTTTCAGGAAAAGGTGTCACTCTTTCCACCATATTCTCTGCTTCTGGTTTAGTGGGGTTTGCACATTTTCTGTTTTGGTCTGTTTGCTGAGCTCTTTGTTCATCCTCTTACTATTCACGAAAACCGTGACCTGTGCAATGGACAATAAAATATCTTGATTGTGACATCTTACTTTTTTAGGTTAAATTAAATAGCCCCTATGATTACCCTCTCTTATACTCCTTATGTTCTGTATTTTATTATAGAGATGGAATTTTACTTCCAGACCTAGAAAATGTAACGGATTAAAATATATATATTTCTGTTTTTAGAAGATTGTTAAAATTAAGGTTCTTTTGAATGTTATCAATGTTAGTATACACAGAGAAGTTATTTTAATTTAAATCATTCAGAAATTGTGGCTGCTGTAGAGCCTTTTCCCTAAAACTGTTCCGTGGTGTGATGAGCCATTTTTTAAAAAATGTTAACAATATAGCTGCGCATCACATTAGATGCAAATCTGTTGTTTTTTTCCTGTGTTGTGACTAACCTATTTGTTACATTGTATAGGTTCCCTTTCTCTCTCCTCTGGAGGGACACGTATATCTGCGGCTGCACAGTGAGGGTCACTCTAATGTCAAGCATCAGGGCTTTTTGGTGAGTTGGTGTGTATGATTTCCACACGCTGAACGATGTTATGTTTAGCTTGCTGTATCACATGGAAAAGGCACTTACCATATCTGTAGTCCCTTGATTAATTTGTATATAAGCAAAAAATGTGATATTACAGTTGCCAATACATATTTGCAAAGCAGATATGTGAAAGACGTTAGCAGTTATCTTCATAGTCACAATCTGTTCTATTTGAATGCAAGTTTGAGAATGGCTTAGGGCTCACAAATATTCAATGTATTGAATAGTAGAGTCTCCCTCCTTACATTAGTACTTTATTATGATTCATTTTAGATCTGTTTGTTTTATATTCTTTTGCAACATGATGTGCTTAATAAAGTGTTCAATAGGAAATTTGCTTCTGTAACTTTTTTTTCACCTCCTGTAGACCATGTTTGAGGATGTGAGTGGCTTTGGAGCTTGGCAGAGGTTCTACTTCCTTCTGGAAGGAGGACACCTGCTCTACTGGAACTACCCAAATGAGATGGGCAACAAGGTGGGTTTGTGCAATTATGTGTTTGTTAATGTGTATTCTTCCCTTAATTAAAGCATTTTTAATGTAATTTCCTTCTCCTCCAGGCAGCAGATGGCAGTCTCTCTCTTTTTGGCTTCTCCAGTGTCAGGCCTGTGGAGCGAGAATGCTGTGCACGGCCCCACACCTTTGAATTAGTAGAGACTAACACCCTCCAGCAAGAACACAGCCAGACCTTGAAGAAGTAATGCAAAAAAAAAAAGGGTTCTGCCAATAATGAAATTTAACAATGCAGAAGAAAGGATCTGATGCCTCTGTGTCATCATGACTTGAACAATTAGTATTGGTTTGCAATAAAAGTATCAATCTAAATGGTCTTTTGTTGTGCAGGTGCTGGTTTTCAGCGGACACACGGGAGGAGAGGTCTGACTGGATGGAGAAACTGAATCAGACCGTACTGGACTCTGTAACGTGGAACAGGAAGCCTGTCTCTAACGATAATAGAGCCAGCACGTCCTCTAACACCGGAAACTCTCGTGAGAGTATCCTGTAACACAACACACATGTGAACCCTCACCACGTAACACTAAGAAAAGCGATCTCAGAGAAATCATCATATGTGGCACTAAAAAAAATTACACAAAGCGCTTCTGAGAATAGAAGCAGCCAAACAGAACTGTTTTACTTAAGTGCCTCAAAATCTGCATAAATACACACTACTTTGTTAGATGCATGCATTATAGTGGCTTATTTAAGATTTCTGATCTGCCATTACATCTTATAGATTGTGCTATATTTTAGAATGGTTTACTGCACTGTAAGGATTGATGGATTTGCCATTGCCATTAATTTTCAGGTAAGCCATGTAGTAAGAGCAGTCTGGTTTAAATGCATGAGATAATCTGAATGTTTATTTATCTCCTGCCTTACTCAGACAGTTGCTTATTCTTGAGTGATCAACTTACATTTTAATGCAATGATCTATTTCAGATTATGCTTATATATGAGGGTATCCTAAATTACATGGTATTGTTAAGTTTACTGCATTAGTTGGGAAGCACTACTTTGACTAAAGCTTTTTATGTTTATTGCTTTTTCAATTACTCTGGGAACTTTTTTTGTGACTGTAAACTGCAGTCTTCATCTAGAAGGGAGAATTGTTTTTATTTGAATGTACAATATATGAAGTATGTCCTAAATTGTATATCTTATTTTCCTGGGAGGACATTTTCATAGTAAACCTCCTTAGGTTTTGATTTTGAAAAACATTGATTGTTTACTACATAACTGCTTTTGGGAGTACCTGGCTGAGCATTATATCCAGTGAGTGGTGTGTATAATATTTTTAACATACTGAACTAACTAAACGATTGAGTTTATACCTAATCTCAGGGTCGTTTGGGGTTCTTGGGTTAAAATCTGGAATGTGTAAGTATAAGAATAACACTACAGAGCTGAAAATGGTGTATGATGATTCATGCAGGGGCAGAGAGAGAGTGTTGTACAACCTTTTGACTTCTTTGAGCTTTATTTGAAGCAGGTTGTATCTGTCTGTGAAACTGATGGGAAGCTTTTCTGTGCCATGTCTAACCCATATGTGTGTTATTGCCAAGGGTCTCACACTATTTCTATGTTAAACTATATAAAACTATATGAAATATCCTGGTAAAGGTACTATAAAATAAATATGGCTGTTAAAGCCGAAAGTGTTTATTGTTTGTGTGAATACATTTCTTAATTGAACTTAAAAGTTGCTGGTTTGTAATTACTTTCCATCTTTCGGATGAGACGTTAAACCGAGAGTCACTCTGGTCATTAAAAACCCATGACACTCATCGTGAAGAGTAGGGGTGTAACCCCGGTGTCCTGGCCAAATTCCAACTGGCCCTTGTCTATCATGGCCTCCCAATAATCCCCATCCATTGATTGGCTGTATCTTTCTCTCCTCTCCACCTGTAGCTGGTGTGTGGTGAGCGCACTGGTTGTCCTGTGGCAGCCGTCGCATCATCCAAGTGGATGCTACACACTGGTGGTGGTGGTTGAGGAGAGACCCCCCCCCACATGATTGTGAAGCGCTTTGGGTGTATGACCATACATGATAAAGCGCTGTATAAATGCATCATTCATTCATTCATACTTTAAATTAGTTGCTCTATCCAGCAAGTTTATACATTTAGCAGATAAATAGCTTTAGAGTTGGTAGTTGCCATCATGTACCCATCGTTGTATTATTTCCAAAGTTGTATGAGTTTCTTTTTTGTTGAACACGAGAATGTTGGTACAGCTACCAGCAACTATTCCAACTATAGATTATCCACATTCTTCAAAATATCTAGCTATACATATCTATATTCATCAAAAGAAAGAAGCTCATACAGGTTTGACACAGCATATGGGTGATTGAATGGTGACAATTTTCATTTATGGATGAACAAACCCTTTAATTATGGATTATTACTTGCAAACTCGCCAGATGTGCTGCTGTCAGTGTTGAATATCATCTGGACCTACTTGTAGTACATAGATCATCTCCAAAAAAATTAATTCTCATGAAGTCATTTTTCCATGATGACATAGCAGCACTTTTGTCTTTTTGTTTGCCCTAAGGGTTGCTGCATAAAAGCACAATCAACAGTCTGCATGTTATTATAACATATAAAATGATATTTTATTTTCTAAATAGTTTGGATATAAAGTTATAAATCACTTGCATTACATCTGTGTATGTAGTTTGTTAAAGCTGACATTGAAATGTTCAGTGCATGTTACTTTATGCTTATACGTGCCATCATCTGTCGGTAAGTTCATTGTTTTTTTATGTATGGCCTTCAGCACCTTTCCATAATTATGCAAATGCGCACACACACTAAGATCAGGCTTTGCAGTACAGCTCCAGCAGGGAACTGACAAGGTAGCAGAAAAAACAAATACTGTTCAGTATTGCTGTAACGATGAAGATATTCACTTATATTTTGTATCTGGTAAGTGTTTTTGTTTAATTTAATATTCTCAACGTTTATATATGATTTGAAGGTGGCACTGTGTCTGCTTTGGTCTGCTAATGTTTTAGAGCCCAGACAACAGGTCTTACATAATTGCAATATAGTTATATACATATGTAATTATTTCGGTATTGATTTGTCATTGTGTAAATTGCTGAACGTGTAAGTTGTTAATAGTAATCATGTTTGTAGGTTTTAAGAAAAAAAAAGAAAGCATCTGAATTAATATTTTTTGTGTTCCTACTTCATCTAAAGGAACTAAATGCAACTTTGTTAATTTTATAAAACTTTTATTTTCTTTGTTTAAACAGATGGTCTTAACAATTTCTGGAGAGATCATACGAGAGGATTTTGCAGCTGTCAAGCAACAGGGAAACAGCTGCACACTTGGAAAGGTATCTAAATTATACCAATATATTTACAAAGGTTTTTGAATTTCCTGATTATTTCTAATAAGAACAGTGGCTTCAACAAGTATTTGGACAGTTACTTTATTTATATGAAAATAATTGGTGGTGTCTGCAAACAACTGCTTTAAAATGTATAGAATTTTTTTGCTATTGCATTTAACCAAATGCTCTTTTTTTGTGTGGAATATGTCTGTTCTGAACATGTTATTTGTCATATTAACTTAACTGGGAATTTCCACTTTGCAGCTGGTGTCAATAATTAGGTATTATTATGTAATAACACAAAGAAACAGCAAGGAAAATTTTATTAAACATGAAAGTTTGAACTTTGAAAGACTGAAATATTTTCTTGTAAAACCACTTTTGTATTATCAGAACCGTTTTTGCATGATCAGAAGAAAGAGGGATTGGTTGATTCCCCCTGTCAGCATTTCAGAAAACGATAATGGCCCGTTCCCAAAGCAAGTGGTGCAGGTGTATTTCTCTCCTATATGTCCTTTTTTGCTTTATCCTGTATTTAATTAGCACATTATCATTCTGTTTGCTCTCTTTTTTTTTGTAACATTTCACATTGCAAGGTTGTAATCTTTGTTTTGTTGTTTTGCTCCACAGATGAAGTCCACCGCTGCTAAATCCATGAAAATGATTTATAGAATCACAGGCGCTGGAGCAGATCAGCCACCCAAGGGTCTTTTCAAAGTGGAAAGACTTACAGGCTGGTTGTGGGTCACCAAAAGCCTGGACAGAGAGGAAGCTGCGGAATACGTTGTGAGTGACCTGTAGCCCTCGAAGAACCTGGATTTTAAACACAACATTTTAAACCGTTTGAGTTTGCTTTACAGAAGTATTTTGTGTTGTGTTAAACATGTTATGTTATGTTTGTCTTTGTGCAGCTCACAACAGAGGCTTCAGCACAGGATCTGAGCTACAATGAAACTTCTGTCAGTCTCACCATCAAAGTGATCGACCAAAATGACAACAAACCTTTGTGTACCCAGAATCCTTTTATGGGTGAAGTCCCAGAAAGGGCCAAACAAAGTAGGATTGGAGATCTTATTCAGACTTAAAAATTGTATGACTTGGCATATAATACTATGTTTTATCCTCCTACTGCAGATGTGCCCATAATAAACGTGATGGCAAAAGACATAGATGACCCAGAAACTGCAAATGGCATTGTACGTTACAAGCTGGTTAAACCGCAACCCTATGGTGGGCTGTTTCAGATTGACCCAGTCAGCGGAGTCATCAGCCTGGCCACTGTAGGAGTTTTGGACAGAGAGGTTTGTTTAGACTGAAATGTACTATGAGTTTATTAAAGCTATTAGGATTTTTTTTTTGTGGTTGTTATTTTGAACCCATTATAGCTTTAATAAAATATAAATATTAAAAAATGTTGCTTTGGCAACAATTATAAAACACTAAAGTTGCACTAAAACAAATAAAAATAAAAAGCAAAAATTGCATTTTCACTAGAATTTAAATAATTTTAATTTAAAAAATAATAATAATATAGTTTGCAGTCCAATCAGATTTAAATTCACATTTTTCTCACAAAATGCAAAACTTTACATTTTGGCCAGATTTGTGTCTAGAAAGCACTATTTTTCCCCAAATTAAGTTCACACATCCAGTACAAATGTACATTTGTCAGTGTATATTTTTTTTATCTAGCCCAAAGAATTGAAGCATGTAATTTGTGTTTACTTTCTAGAGAGTATCAGTGTTTTCTCTTTTGAGCAGATTTGCAGCGTTGAGAAATGTATCCAATCAGTGACATAGCTATTGATTTCTTGAACCCAATAACCAATCAGTGGTTTGTTTAGCTACTTGTAGGCACAATGCAAGAGACTGATTGTATTGTGATGTAAAGAGCTTCATTGAATACAACTTTGTGAGATTGCAATAAACTAAGTGACAGATTTATATAGTAACAGATTGTGGAGTTCCAATGATAACCATCTGTCAGAACTGATCTGCATGCCTTACTAGTTTCAGAAGCACCCATAGTAAGCTGATTGTGAAACCAAGCCTGTGTTGATTGTTTTTAGAAATCAAAAACCCTATGGCAAACCATGTTCACTTCGAATAAGGAACAATTGGCTGTCATCCATATTAAATGTGAAGCGTAGCCACTCCAAAGAAAGAGAAATTATTGAAAGAATGTGTATACACTTTTCCAGAGTAGGACATAATGTGCTTTAATGAAGTGGGACAAATATAATTTAAATTTAATTTTTCATCTGCTGTGTGCCCAGACGCTCTGGAAACCATTTTTCAGCATTCTTTGAATAGATAGTGAATGCTGGTAGTGTTTCAGAACCATCATCTGAACATGGCTGTCTATCTCTGTGATCACAGAATCGAGCCGAGTATAATCTGGCTGTGGAAGCAGCAGATATGGAAGGTTTTGGTCTTTCTTCCACCTGTGCGGTCATCATCAAAATTACCGATAGCAATGATCATGCCCCTAAGTTCAGCCAAAAAAAGGTAAGTTAATTTTTGGATTTAGTCTACACACATCTGATGGCCTTGAGTAGCTCTGAAACGGTCTGTTTGTGTGTGTGTTTTGGCAGTATGCAGGTCGGGTACAAGAAAATAAGGCTGGGGAAATTGTTGCAAGATTGGATGTCACAGATAGAGATGAGCCTCTAACTGTAAACTCTGTGGCAAAGTTCACCATCATCAAGGGTAATGAGAAAGGGTTGTTCAACATCAGCACCGGCCCCAGCGGGATGGAAGCAATCATCGTGACATCAAAAGTCAATATACATTCATATATAAAACCTGAATATACAACACACTTGCATTTAGACCCTAATGTTTGAGTGTTTAAAACCCTGTAATGAAAGGATGCACTAAATTGTTTTTCCTGAGCCGTCATATTTTCCTCAGAAATGACAAATACATTTGATATATTTTTAGGGTCTGGACTTCGAGCAGACCAACAGTTACTCTCTGCTGGTGGTGGTCAAGAACGAGGTTCCTTTTGCTGTTCCTTTAGCCACCTCCACTGCCAGCGTCACCATCACAGTGCAGGATGTCAACGAGGCGCCTGTCTTTGAGCCTGAAGAGCAACAGATTATGATTTACGAGAACCTCGAAGTGGGCAGCATCATCTCCAAATGCACAGCCAATGACCCAGATACTGCTAGAGAGCCGAAAATAAGGTTTTATATTAATACAAACAAATATACAATTATACAAATAGCATTCTTATCCTTTAAAGTAAAATAAAATGTTAATATTTGACAGAAAACTTGAACTAAAACATTTGAAATGATGAAAATTAAACCTAAATACAAATATAAAAACAAATCCGTTGCAATTGTAAAAAACAAACTTTTTTTGTGTATTGTTGTGTATTTGGTAAGTTGTGTTTATTATTTCTGTCACGTGTTTGTGTGTTGTGATGTCAGATACAAGTTGCTGCAAGACTTTGCAAACTGGCTGGAGATCTCAGAGGAGACTGGACTCGTCGAAGTCAGGAGTTCACTGGACAGAGAGGCCTCGTTCATAAGAAATGAACAGTACACAGTCTTAGTACTGGCTTATGACAATGGTAATTAAATAAAACTCCCAGTCCGAAAAGACTGGGAATAGTTCATTTCAAAATGGACATTTGCTGAAACGTTACTCATCCTCGGGATATCAAATATTATAAGAACCGATTTGGAGAAATGTAGCATTGCATCACTTGCAGACCAATGGATACACTGCAGTGAATGGGTGCCGTCAGATAAACATCTAAATAATCCACAAGTAACCCATTTCTCCAAATATGTTCTGATGAAGAAATAAACTCATCCATGTCTTGGATGGCCTGAGGGTGAGATATTCTGCAAATGTTCATTTTTGGAGTCATATTCTGAAAAACCCTGGGCACAAGTGATGTAGTGTTTTCAAGCCTTTAGAAATAAAATAAAATTTTGTGCTACACATCTGATGTTTTATTTGTTTCTGTAGATGACGAGCCCGCTACAGGAACAGGCACATTAGTGATTAAGCTGTTGGATGTTAATGACAACGCTCCAGTGCTGCTGGAGAGCAGGATCCTGATGTGTCTCATCGAACCAAAACCGGTCCGTCTGACCATCACAGATCCAGATGGCCCAGGAAACGGCCCACCCTTCACCATAGAGCTAAATACAGCATATCAAAGCAACTGGACTATCATCAGCAACGCCAGCAGTAGGACTGCTTTAGCTCACATTAATCTGTTGTAAATATATTGGATATCTCACTCTTCTGCTCTCCCCTCGTTTCTCAGGCAGTGAGGTGTGGCTGAAGCCGCTCAGACGTCTGGCTCTTGGTGAATACAGCCTGGTTTTGTGTTTGTATGACTCCAAGAGGTTATATCAGAACAGGTCTATCACGGTGGAGGTGTGTGACTGTAAGGGTGAAGACAATACCTGCTCCAGCGGCATATATGCTGCTGCTGCTGACATCACTCTGTCCATCTATGTGCTAGCGGCCATCCTATGTTTTCTTGGTAAGAAAGCAACCTACAATTTTATTATATCTCTAAATGAGAAAAATGTCAATGAATATTTACAAATATTATTTTATAATATATATTATAATTTGTGTGTGTGTTTATTTATTTTTTTATTTCTCAAAGAAAACATTGTTTTGTTTGATTAAAAACAAATTTAAATTGTATTTTAATGCATTTAAATCAAGCTGATTTTGATTTTAAAAGAATAAGGATTCTTGGGTAAATAGAGTATTTCAAACTTTCTAGACTTTCACAGAGACAAAATGTTTGTCGTTTTTGTTCAATTTAATGTCTCCTTGTGAAAAAGTGTTAATTTCCAACTTAAAAGTATTAAAGTGCCCCTATTATGAGTTAAGAAAGGATAATATTTTGGTTTTTGGAGTCTCAAAAAACAGGTTGACATGCATGCAAGGTCACAAAACACTTCTATGCATTTTACTTGAACTTTTATTTGTCCAGTTCATTCAACAATTAATTTTTTCAAACCCTTACGGACCTGTTGAATGGTTGATTTCATTTAAAGCAGTGTTTGTGAGCAAGCGGCACCTAGTGGTGGACAATGAATTTGCATTTTCTTTCAGACCCAACTCAAAGAGACCAACAAAATGTTAATGTTTCATGTTGATTTTAACATAAAACAACTAATTTCAACGATTCAGAGTCTCTTTCTTTTCAAAAGACAATAACTTTATACGCGGTACACTTTATAAATAAAGTATATAAATAAAGTTTAATTCTCATCATAATACATTACCATTACTCTGTTGTTCTATTTGATAATGTTCAGTGCTTTGCTACAATCTGTATTGTTAAAAGCGCTATATAAATAAAAGTGACTTGACTTGACTTGACTTTCAGAATAAAAACTTCACAGGATGTTTCATTCGCTTAGAGCTGTGTTACACACTGCATGAAATATCATTTTCAAAAATACATAATAGAGGCGCTTTAATATATAAATACAAATGTGTGTGTTTTTAATGATTATAATGATGCTTTTTATAGTACTTTTACTGTTGCTGCTGCTTCTCCTGAAGAGAAGGTGTGGGAGAAAAGTTCAGTGGAAACAATTGAACCATACAGAAGTAGACAGGGACAACATTTTATGTTACAATGAGGAAGGAGGCGGCGAACAGGACCAGGTGCACATGCTTTTCAACATATCATGTTCAGTTAACTTTACTTTTGTCAATTCGTATCAGTGTTTATGATCTGTATGCACATGCATGTTACAGGATTTTGATATGGTCCTATTGTGCAGCAGACTAGCGGCTTTCTCTACCGATATTGCCCCAATGGCCTCATCTACAATCTTCCACCGCCAACTTCCAGATGAGAATGAAGATATCGAAGGCTTTATTTATGAGGTATGGTAAAAGTGTTTTGGTTTATCTGCATAGGAGTCAACATGATATCTGCAGCATGGGTATTAGCCCTGGGTTTGAATCAACAAAAAATCCTGAAAAGCGCCCACAACCACGTCACCACTTGCATGCATGTGTTAATACTGGACTCTGTGCTTCTGTAGAATTTGTGCACAGCAAATGATGACCACTACATGGCGTCGTATGACTCGGTGCTGGTGTTCGCTCATGAGGGAGAGCGGTCTGAATCTGGGTCCATCAGCTCTCTGCAGTCCTCCTTCAGTGATGGAGATCAGGACTTCCAGCAGCTGCAGAACTGGGGACCTCAATTTAGAAGACTGGCTGATATGTTTTCTGAAAGAGAAGAGTGATATCACTGTATGATCACTGTATAGGAGTATGTATATAAAAGTGTGATGTGAAATGTATGAAAAATGTGGCATATGTGAAAATGTGATGAAATTTGACTCACCTTCAGGGCATCTATGATGCAGATGAGTTTGTTTCTTAATATCGAAATTATAACCTGACCGATAAAGGATTTTGAAGGCCGATAACGATACAAATATTTGTTGGTTTTAAAATCCGATATATCGGGCGAGTATTTATTTATTTATTTATTTATTATTATTTCAGAAACATGCAAAAAAACATTAGTTATTTATGAGTTTTAACTAACATAATATGATAATGCATTTTAAAAAAAAAAACATATTTCTTTTATCGTCACAACAGAACAGAGGAACATCAAAATATATTAAAGTTCTGATAAATAAAAAACTTTAGATATGAAACTTTTAAATTCTTTTGAACAAAAACAACAACCAAATCAAAGTTACCAGCAAGGGTGTTTCGTCCGTTTTTATTTTATTTTTTAAATATTCATTTATCGGCCATTATAAATGCAGATGCCGATAGTTTGGAAAATGCCTAATATCGGCCGATTTAAGATGTAGATAAGTTTGTTTCTTAATATAGAAATTTTACTTGCTCATTAAAAGATCCTCTGTGGTGAATGGGTGCCGTCTATCAACATGACTTTTCGTATCAAAAGATGATATTTGGTAAAGTCGAGTGGATTATTGTGATGTTTTGACTCTCTTTCTGACGGCACCCATTCACTAAATGCAAGTAATATAGTGTTAAATTGCTGCAGATCTGTTCTGATGACGACTCAAACTTACTGCCACAGTATGGTGGATCTTGTTGTACATTGCATTATGCAACTGTTGCTGTTAAATTGTCAGTGTAAGACAAGCGCCTGTAATTATTATAATTTATTTTGTTCTGCGTGTGTTTGTTGTTTGCTGAAAATTATACTTTCGTTTAATACAGTACCTATCTCATTATATTGATGTATATGCTTTTTTTTGGTCTTAAATGCAAAATGTTTCTTTAGCAATTTATGTAATTTTTTATGCCTTTTTAAGTTTGTTATTACTTTTTTTGTCAAATGAGAATTTATAGATCCTACTTTAAACTATAAGATTCATATCAGCCAATATAAAACTATGACTCTAAGCAACCTTTGATCAGATCTTGACAAATCACACATAAGGACTCTCCCTATTGGCCGGGCTTCAAGAGCAAGACCCTGAGAAAGGACTTTGACCCTGTATTTCACAAAGACGGATGTTCCTCTCTTAAGTGAATTCATTTATTTGTATGCTTGACTTGTTTTGCACTTATTTAGAAAGGCGTTTCATATACAATGCCTGGGGTTTCAGAGGTAAGTTATACTTTACTCCACTCGTAAATCCAGAATAGCTATTATAGACTTGTATTCAATTCCATGTTCGTGAGCAAGCATGACTGTTTATGTATTTTAACCACTCAGATGAACTCTTTAACAACGCTCAAAATCAAATCAAGTCCGTTTGTTGTTGTGGTCACTCATGATGTCACTTCTTTTGTCCTCAGATGAGTCAGAACATGTTCCAGGAGGGACTGCATCAGGTGTTTTTTAAGGAACGTCCTTTGCCCAGCTTTGTTTCAGCTGATGACTCCACGGCTGGAGAGCTGATGGAAGACAGACTGGTCCGCTGGTTTGGGAGAGTGGTCAACACCCGCCTTCTCCTGTCCGGGGTAACAACATCCCAAATTAAATTCAGATTTAGTGATTACATTTGCTCACAGGTCACCTTCACCTTTTCAGTTTAGGGTTATAATTGTTCATTTGATCTAAAACCATAGAAAACATCCCTTTTACTATGCCTGTAAATAAAGTAAAAAATTATATTAATAATTATATTTCCACTTATTATTACATTTCTAAATTTTTGTTTAGTTTAACAAAATAGTAAAATAACTAAAATGAATATACTTTTAAGAAAAACACTACTTTTGTGGGTTTAAGAAAAACATTCATAATCAAATTAAAAAAATTACAAAAACACAACATTATAACTAAAGGCTTTAAAAATTGACAATAATATCTTAATGACTATTAAAAACAGTACATTTAAAATGTTTATTTTATATAGTTTAAATCTATGAACATATTTACCGACAGATAACTCGAGACCCACTGATTTCAATTAAACTTTGTTGGGAGCAATGCTTGTGCACAATGCATATTTCTTATTAATAAGTGTAAAATGAGTGTTTGTCACTTTTAATGATGACTGTGTAATATTGCCCTTTTATGCTTAATATTTAAAGTGTATCTGAATTATTCTTGCAATAGTTCCACTTTAGCACAATCAGATATACTAAGCATGTCTTTAACTGGACTTCAGCACTACTTCTGCACAATTAAAGTGCATTAAGTACAAAATGAGTTGTTCCAGTTTAGCAGAC
>JAUCNO010000318.1:3020685-3034012 GCA_032353835.1 Enteromius viviparus | reverse complement strand
CCAATTTGAGAATTAGCTTTGATAATAATGATTGAGAGCCTCTGTGGACCTCTGTGGATCGTGGCCGCGGGGCCAAGTTGGCCTGGCCCCTTGGGGCCTCTGACCCTCTATGGATCGGGGCCAAGTTGGCATGACCCCTCGGGGCCTCTGGCCCTCTATGGATCGTGGCCGCGGGGCCAAGTTGGCCTGACCCCTTGGGGCCTCAGGCCCTCTGTGGGTCGCGGCCGCGGGGCCAAGTTGACCTGGCCCGTTGGGGCCTCTTACCCTCTATGGATCGTGGCCGCGGGGCCAAGTTGACCTGGCCCCTTGGGGCCTCTGGCCTTCTGTGGGTCGCAGCCGCGGGGCCAAGTTGGCCTGACCCTTTGGGGCCTATGACCCTCTGTGGGTCGTGGCCGCGGGGCCAAGTTGACCTGGCCCCTTGGGGCCTCTGACCGTCTATGGATCATGGCCGCGGGGCCATGTTGGCCTGGCCCCTTGGGGCCTCTGGCCCTCTGTGGGTCGCGGCCGCGGGGCCAAGTTGACCTGGCCCCTTGGGGCCTCTGACCCTCTATGGATCATGGCCGCGGGGCCAAGTTGGCCTGGCCCCTTGGGGCCTAAGATTATTATTTTTGCAAAAGTAGTTTTGCATGCGTCGCGGCCGCGGGGCCAAGTTGGCCTGGCCCCTTGGGGCCTCTGGCCCCCTGGGCCTGGGCCCGGTAGGCCCGTTCATTAATCCACCTATGGTTAAGATGCACACCTGTAATATTTTCTTATAAGGCATTTTTGTAACAATTGCTTAAATATCTTAATTCAACTAATGCCTAGTCCTGGCTTAAGCTAAGCCCCGTTGGTAAAACCGGACCTATAAGTCTTAAAAGTTAGTCAACTAGTCTTAACCTATTATACAACTAGCACAGGTCTGGGGCCTGTTCCATAAAACAGATTTATCAAATAAGCCAGGCTTAATTTTAGTTAGTCTGTCTTATTGTGAACCAAATTAGCTGACAACAAGTAAAGCTATAGCTTAAATAATTAGGTAAACTTGTTTTATGAAGCAGACCCCCGGGGTCTGTACCATGAAGCTGATTTTGCTGGTTAGCCAGCTAAGTTTCAGTTTAGCTTGCACCATTTCTAGGTTTTAGGTACCATGAAATTGGTTTGGCATTTAGCAGTGCTCATGCCTATAGTACCTTATGTAACTATAAGGTAACTGTAAGGTTATGTTCTGGGTGAGAGAGCTCAAAACAAAATTTGACCAATCAGCTTCCAGCAAGGTGACTCATATCTGATGCAATAAAGCCACTCCCCCAGCTTCTTGTACTCCAGATCAAGAGACGCTAGATTTCACTTTGATAGATTTTCCACTTTCATTGATAGATAATTTCATCTTGCTGTGTGAATGTTTCAATTCTACACATTGTTCAATCTTTAATCTTTGGTATGAATTGCACTGACTCTCTAATGAGAAGTGAATCACAGTTTCAAGGCATGTGATTGGCTGCTCATTGCTGATGTCACACTTTCGTGTGCACGTTCTACATTAACTCAGGATAAAGCCTGAATTGACAGAGAAAGTTGATGACCAGCTTCATGGCACCAACAAACCCAGGTTTTGTCAACTCAAAACTAATTCTGTAACCATGATTTTCTTTAGCCATCATTGTGGTACAGACCCCTGGTGTGCATCTTGAGACAAAACAATAACCTAATCTAATATATTTCACGATTTCACCCAATTGCAAGTGTCTTTCAGCTGAAGTAACTCAGTCGTGTGTTAGGTTTGAGCTTTATCTATGAAACTATTTGTTCAAAATCCCATTGTTTGGGCTCGTTGTGATTCGCCATGCAATGTGACCTAATCAGATTCCCTTCCTCACTCGTACCTCCTCTTTCTCTGCTTTCTGCAGATCTCTCCATTCATCTGTAAGCTGACTGAAGTCCACTTTATTCATCTGCAGCCTCACATCCCCAATAGCATCATGTTTAGAAAAACGGTCAAAATCATACACTGTCATGACCAGCGTCTTTCCTCCGAGCTCTGCATATGGAACCTGCATACAGAATAACATACACAAGAGTATTTTAATACATTTTTGTGAATTTGTATGCTGCAACCTCTATTACATTCTTTCCATGAAGGACTTTTGGTGCAAGTGGATTTTAAGGTGTACCTTAAAGGTAAAGTGTTCATTAAAAGTCGGATCCAGTGTTTTGCGGTGAACTTTTGTCTCGAACTTTTTCTTCTTGTCAGGAAGGAGGTAGACCTTCACATACGGATCTGAAGTGCCGCTCATATCCATAGCAGCAAGACCTTCTGCCTCAACCACACCTACAACTAACTGAACAAGAAACAATAAAATCATTCAAAATGATTCTCAATTTTAATTTTAAAATTTTTATTTTTTTTAAAAGTTCTCCAGCATTGCATTACAGTACTAAAGCCCTCTGCAGATAAACCCCCTGCAGAAGCAGGTTTCTCAGGTTAATATGGATATTGATGACTGAATTAACGCTGGTTGCTGATTTGTATTCATACCGCACTGTCCGTGAAGTTGTAGTCAAGGGTATAGTGAAGTTTTCCAAGTTTTGCAGGCTCTTTAGACTCAGAATCATCCTCCTTATGATCAGAATCAGTGCCGTTATGAGAAGCCTGTAAATACAAACATCCAAATGCTCACCAACATTACATATGTGTGTATAAAAAATAATAAATAAGTATATCTTTCATAATATAAATAGGAAACTGTACACTCATATACAATTTTTATACATACATACATATACAGTACATATAGCCTATATATATATATATATATGAATGTTTAATTGCTAATTAAATGATTAATTGGAGCCCAATTGTGTGTGCAATTAATATGATTAATGTAGCTAATATTTATGGTATTGCTTCTCTTTTTTACTTCCAGCCCTTGTTACCTTTTATATATTACTTAAAAATTATTGTGTACAAAAATTTTAAGTTTGGCATTAGTGCAACGTGTGCGGAAAAAATAGGTATTAATAATTATACACACTGTGTATATGTATATGAGCTGTGCAAAATTAATCACATCCAAAATAAAGGTTTATGTTTATAAATATATTTGTGTGTAGTGTATTTATTCATTATATATATATATATATATATATATATGACACTCATATATTTTGAAAATATATGCGTATATACAGTGTATTCACATAATTTAGACTAACATATAATATATAAAAATTCTTAACTATATAGATGCATGTGTGTACTTATATACATAACAAATATACACAGCACATGCACATATTAGAAAAATCTTTGGATTATTTGTTGCCCAATACTAATACACACACACACACACACACATATAAATAATTAGTACCTGTTTTGTTCTGTCCTCTTTCACGTTTGACAGATTAATATCGTTCTTTTCATTTTTCTCTTTCCCACCCTTTTCCTTTTTCTTTTTAAATATCATCTTCTTGCAGAAACACAGGCAGCAGCTGAGTGTGATGAGGACTACGAGGAAGCCAAGGGCCACCAGAGCCCAAGATGGTACTGAAACAACACATACAACCATAAATACACATGTGAGTAAGTGATGATGTGTGTGAGAGAGACCGTCTACTCACACGGGACTTTATGAAGCTCATTCAGAAACTTGCTTCTGATGCTATGAGCCAAACTCTCTGCGGTTGTAGTCTGCGGATGAACACCGGTGGGTGGAGAACTCGCAGGGCCAGGTATCTTTGACCCATTCAGTTCTGGAGATGCTGGAGACGAGGAAGGACCAGCCAGCAGAGCATCACCTTCATGCATTCTGAGGTCACGAAGCGGAGAAGCGCATTATCCGAAGAGTTGCAGGTGACTTTATAAAGTTTTGAACACTTTAATAACCTTTGGCTTTAGTTAGCATAATGCTGATGTCCTGGAAGCTCATTATGAGGTGTAAAGGCAAAGGCAGGTTCACATTCAGCGCACACAGCAGGTCACATTATGCTCCTTAACCTTGGATTATTTTGAGAAATGCTGAGTAGGGATTTATTGATTTTCTCTCTATTTACAGTGAAATGTGACACAGAAAGCCAGTGACACTGATACCTCTGAGACACACTGATACCCCGACTCAAACTCATACCTGTATATCTAACACAAATAATAGTTAACATGCATTATATATATAAATATATATACACACAACATCCTAATGCAAACCTCGGAAGCATTCTTATAAATGTGTTTAGTCAAAGCATTATTAGTTTAAATAAAAATGCATGGATTGCCTCAGACACAAGATGTGTTTTTATGCACGTTGAAGTGAAAGTTCACTGTTAAGTATAAATATGTAATCTAAGGAACGTAATAAATCACATACGGCGTTTGAGGAGGAAGAACACTTACCTGAAGCTCTGATGTGAGAAGCGCACTTGAGAGGAAGGTTATCTGAATTACTATGAAGCAAGAAAACTAGAAGACTTGTGTGACTTTGCAAGTCTATTCTTTTAAAAGAAAGAAAATATCAAAATGTTAGACTGAGTTTAACGCTGCTAGAGAGACAATGACAGAGATAGAGAGAGATAGAGAGAGGGAAGCATCCAATTGCAAGCTGTGCAGAAGTGGGTGGAACCATATGGACATGATGACAAGCTTTTAATGAGGAGTGTAGAAGTGATTTGAAATCCCGTCAGTGTGCCAGTACTGGTTATTTCACAAATATTTGAGGGAGATGGTATCTACATCCAAACAATATAGTAAAATTTATTATGCAAGCTTATCTTTAACAAATAGCTATATTTGGATCATGTTTTATTTATTTATTTATTTGTTTAATTATATATATATATATTTTTTTTTATATTTATATATATATTATATTATATATTTTTATTTTATATTATATTTTTTTGCAATTGGGGCATATTTTATTTATATGATAAATAATAATTTATATTTTATGTAATTTATGTAACAAATAAAAAAATACATTTTTAAATCGCTTTGTTTTATTGCTGTGATTATTGCTTTTGAAGATTTCTTTTTTATGATTTTTATGATTTTGTATGACATGTGCTATATAAATAAACTTGCCTTGCCCTAAATATAACTGTATATTTTGTAATTTATTATAATATAAAATTCACCTACATTGTTCATAACAAACCTTGATTTATAATTTTTAAATCCTTCAAAATGTTGAATTGAATAGTATGATTCACACTGCAGTAAAGGTTTAAATGTTTATTTAGCAGATTTTATTGAAGCTGATATGATGCAACAGTTCTATAAAAAGATAGTAAACGTTTTATTAAATATCTATTTCATACATTACTAACAATGTGATTGTTAATAGAAGGCACTTCCGCTGTGTGTCCGGTAGGTGTCAGTATATCCCGCTGTGTTTACAGGAGGAAAAACACAGTAGAAGAAGAGCGTCGCCTGGAGAATGTTCAACAGATTAGAAGGTTATTATTGTTTCGAGATTATTTTACAGTTCTTTGGTGTCAGGTTTCTCTTTTTTATATCCCTCAGTGTAGTTGTAAACATGTGACGAATTCCATTGGTGTCTTTTGAATCTGTCTGCATCACAAAAGTACCGCTTCATATTCTGTTGATCTGTTTTTGTTTAGTGAATTCTCTTTGTTAGTGTCATCATGATCATGGTGGGTTAACAGTGTGTGTGTGTGTGTGTGTGTAGATGCAGGAGGAGTGTGTGTCTCTGCAGGTGTGTGTCGGTGTGGTTGGGGCTCTGGAGTGTGTCGTCCGCCGTTGTCTCGGTCCAGACGGTGGAAGTGTGCTGTTCACTCGAGACACCGGAGAAACTCTCATCACCAGACATGGACAGAGTCTTCTCAACACACTCCACCTGCAGCACCCCATGGCCAGGTCTTCATTCTCCCTAACTCTGCATTTATTTGATTAAAAATGCAATAAAAACAGTAGTTTTGACAATTATTACAATTTAAGATAACTATTTACTTTTTGAAGTGGGTCCAAACCGTTGATCAAAGCTGTCTTAAAACTTAAAACCAAAACTTTTTGTTGCATATTGTTCTTTCGATGTAAAGCTGCATTTTCAGCATCAATAACTCTAGGTTTCAGTGTCATGTGATTCTTCAGAAATCATTTTAATAGCTGTTATTTTGAATGTGATTTCAGGATTCTTTGATGAATAGAAAATTCATAATTCATGTGGTCATAATTCTGCAAAATGCTGACCTGCATAAGATATTACATGAAACAAGTTTGCATACACACATCCACAAGAGAAAGCAATAGTTGAATTTCTTAAAACACTTGTTATAATGTGTTGTTCCCTGGAGGATCTTTAGCTGTTCCTCGTTTGTCCTGAACAGTTAAACTGCCTGCGATTCTTCAGAAAAAGTCCTATTTTGGTTTTCCTGAGTCTTCACAAACATTGGGTGTATGATGTTGAACAGTGTATGTGCACATTTTTATTATTTTGCCTAAGTATAATAGTTTTTCTATTTAGCATGCCCTCAGAAGCTATAGAGGATACTTACATGTTTCCCAGAAGACAAAATAAGTCCCCCCTCCAGGCTCTTGATGCTTTATGTTTTCGTCTGGAGAATCAGTTAACATTTGGACCAAGAATCATGCATATGTTAACTTTTGATTGGAGTCATTTTTACGTTATGTTTCTCTTATGGACTTTATGATCCCTCTCTCTATCTCTCTCATTATGTGAAATGTCTTATTCAGTTCAGTACTAAATGCATTTTGTATGATCTCTCTTATTCTGGTAAAATAATTAAAATTTTGTGGATATTGAAAAGTGTATGTAAACTTTTGAAATTACTGTAATTTACTTACTGTAAACAGTAAGATTTAAAAAAAAGATTTTTTTTAAATATATGTTCATCAAGGCTGCATTTATTTGATCAAAAATACAGGTGATATAGTAATATTATTGCAATGTAATATAACAGTTTTCTATTTTAATATACATTAAAATCAAATTTATTTCTGTGATGTTCAGCTGTATTTTCAGCATCATTACTCCAGTCTTCAGTGTCACATGATTCTTCAGAAATCATTATAATATACTGATTTATTATCAGTGCTGAAAACGTTTCTGCTGCTTCATATTTTTTTGGAACCAGGAATATTTTTTGTTAGGATTCATGAAGGAATAAAACGTTAAAAAGAAGAGCATTTATTTTAAGTAGAAATTCTTTCTAACAATATGCAGTACCATTCAGAAGTGTGGGGCCAGTGCATTTTTATTCTTTTTTTATTTGAAAGAAATTAAACCGTTTATTCAGTTAGGATGTGTTACATTGATAGGAAGTTATGACAAATATTTATATTGTTAGAAAAGATTTTATATTTTTAATAAATGCTGTAATTAATAACTTTTTATTCATCAAAGGATCCTTTTGCAGTTTGTAAAAAAATATTTGCTATCACAACTTTGCCAACATTGATAATTCTAATAATAAATCAGCATATTAGAATGCTTTCTGAAGGATCATGTGACACTTTAGACTGAGTAATGCCTGATGACTGAAATTCAGCTGAACATCACAGAAATAAATTCTATTTTAAAGTACATTCGAATAAAAAAACATTATTTTAAATGGTAAAAATATTTAAAAATATTTCCGCCCCCTATATTTTTCATCAGATTTCATGAACATAAGAAACACCTTTAAAAAAAAATCTTACCGTTTCCAAACGTTTGACTGGTAGTATATATAGTCTATTAATCTGAAGTATTCAGATTGTAAAACTTAAAACCTAAAAGTTTCAACATTTTTAAAGATGTATTAATTCTATTTTTATATGAAAATAATGTGGATTTATTTGGCTTGTGTTCTTTAGGATGGTGTTGGACTGTGTGTGTGCACATGGCAAAGCTACCGCAGACGGCACTAAATCATTCATTCTCCTGCTGGCTGCGCTGTTACGAGGAATTCAGGACTCACACATGCGCCGCAAAGGATCTCGGAGCATCCCTAATCTCCAAAACCTCGCTAATCGCCTGTTGGCTTTGAGCAGGAAGGAACTGGACGATGTCGTAACACACAAAATTACCCCATATGCCTCGTTGTACTGTAGTCACCATAGTTACAAACTGGAGGGCAGCGCTCTTGATTTGTTGATCGGCGGGTATATTTCTGGAAGAGTCGGGATCTGCCAGGCGGATGTACTGAGACGAGTCCTGTTTGAGTTCTACCGCAAAAACAATCAAGATCAAAACGCAGAAGAAACAATCTCGTTCATACATTCAAACTTCTCTTTTCTACATACGTCCGTGGCAGGGCTTCCTATTGGCTGCTCAGAGGTGATTGAAGGCCTGGTAGTGACTTGTGATTGGTCAGTGTGGACTGAACCAGCAGGATCAGTAAAAGCACTCGTTTTATATGAGAGCTTTGGAGCTTCATTTACCGCTGTAGGTGAAAACCTATCCGTGCGCATTCAAAAAGACTATCTGCACCGCTCCGAGAACATCACCAAGCAAAAGTTAGCAAGTTTATTAGACTTGCAGGTACGTGTGGTGCTATCGTCAGTGAAGCAGCCGGAAAGCGTGGCGCAGTGGGCTCGCCTAAACCACGTTTCTCTACTTGAGTGTGTCGATTCGGCCCAGCTTGGATTTCTTTTGGACACGAGTGCTGCAGAAACACTCGCTCATCCGCCACTTCAACACCTGGTGATGCTCAGGTCCTGTAGACGCGTGCAACTCGGTGGACATCGCTATGCGTGTCTGGGCATGTTTTCACACACGCACACGCTTGTTCTTTGCGCGCCGGTGCCGGGATTGCTTGACCAGACTGTGTGTGTGAGCCGAGGTGTGTTTACAATGCTGCAGCATCTGTCTGAAAGCTTGTGTCAACCACAGAGTCCGTGTTCGGACCAATCGCAAAGCGCACAAGACCTATGGGGTGGAGTTATGCGCACAGGTGGAGTGCTTCCGGTCGGAGGCACGTTTGAGCTCTTGCTGCATTACTTTTTGTTGAAGGAACGTAACTCTTGTGACCCAGAGAGCTGCAGGCTGCTGGCGGAGGCTTTGTTGTGTTTGCCTAGAACTTTGTATGCTCATAATCACAGACGGTTTCTGAATATCCAGACACGCTTCTTGGATGATCTTAAGGAATGGGAAAAGACCAAGGAGTCAGAAGCCCCTGCCTTGAAGTTTGGGTTCGGGTTGTGTGAGAGTTCTGGCCCGGGTCTTGAGTCGGTCTGTGGAAAGAAGCAGCTGCTTGTTTCTGTGCTGCAGTGTTTGCACAGACTCTTATGTGTAGGGGCTGTTTTACACACACACTCTCCATTACGCACTGGCCCTCAAACACACTCGGAGGAGGAGGAGCAGTAATATAATATGTAACATTCAGTTTATGTTATACACAGTGACCTCTGATCTGTGTTTATAGTGGCCCTAAAGAAGTTTGAGCTCAAGTCCTATAGTTTAAAAGGTCTGAATGTTAAAGCATGTGATGCAAAATATCAAACAAATGCAGCTGAACATTTTCCAAAAATCTTCCATTTTTTTGAGTCATGTTTGTGGTGGCTTTAAGCAAAAAGTCAGCAACAAATAAAAACAGCTGTAGATCATCAAATCATCATCATTCTTTTACTTTAATTTTCTTTTAAAATAAATGGCACTTGTTTTGATATTTTACAAGTTATACAATGCAAAGACATTTTTATGTGTCTTGAGAGTACAAATACCTTTATTATGAGAAAGATTATACTATATGTGTGTGTGTGTGTGTGTGTGTGTGTGTATATATATAACTCAATAATTTTATAACACCATGTTGGAATATATAAATTATATTGATTATTTAAATATAGAATTTAAAAGATTTGATAATTTTCTTGAAACAAATAGGAGGATTTGTAATACAGTTCTATATGGATTATACATTTTTAATTATTTATTTTTTTACGTTCAAAATCATTGTTGTCTGATGTTTTGTTTAAGTTTTTTAAAAGCCTGACATTTAGTAATACGTTTATTTTAGTTAATAAAAAAATATAATTTACTCTTCAAAAGCTTGGGATCAGCATGGTTTTGGTAAAGCATGTTTATGATGTTACAAAAAGATTTACAAAAGATTTATTTTTCTAATAAATGCTGTTCTTTTGAAAATTCTGGTTCCTGTTTTCAACATTGATAATAAGAAATGTTTCTTCAAAAGTGAATCAGTAGAATGATTTATGACAGTCTATAATGAGAAATCTAGATAGTAAAAAACAAAAAATGTTGCTTTGTATCACAGTAATACATTTTAATTATATTAAAATAAAATAAAACAGCTCACAATTAAGAATTTTAATCAATTGAATATGACATTTGTAATAATATTTCACAGTTTTACTGTTTTGGCTGTCTTTTTGATCAAATAAATGCAGCTAAAGAAGTAGAAGAGACTTGAAAAAATGACTTTTGAATCATAATGTACTATGTTTGTTATTACACTGGCCCAGTCACTGATAATATATAAAGATGTGAAATCACAGAGTGGTTAATGAATAGCAAAGTGTTCATCAGAACTGTTAGAGCCTTGATCTTGTCTTTCTACCAGCTCAGTCTCCTCTCAATAGATGTCCAGCCGATCCCAGAAGTCACAGAAATGGTCCCTGTCCCCGTGCTGTGGATGTGACGGTAGAGTCAGGTTCAGGATGGGCCAGCCCTCTGAAGCCGTGTACCGAGGCCAAACAGGAAGCCTTTGCTGTGAGCAGAAGTGTGTCTGTTCACTTCGAGAGTTTGGGTCCCCCGTGTGTGCAAAAGTTCCCCAGTAACATGCCATCCGATTGGCCAGAAGGGTCTCTTGAGGTGTAAGTGTGAAGTTAGTGCTGGGGGCGGAGTCAAAGAGAAAGGGAAGCTCCGCCCCATGGCAGGTACGATTGTAGCAGAACGGAAGCCCCGCCCATATGTTGTGATCCGATGGAGCGTGGTCAAATACATACAACCACACGGCTCCACCGACTCTCGCTCCAGAACGAGCAGAACATCGAGTCGGACACAGAAACATATAATCCGTGAGAATCTGCAAAAACAGGTCACTTTTAGAAGCTAACGAAGCTAAATGTTGTGCTGTTTGTCTTGCAGTTGTTCTATCTGAAGGATACTGATGACTTACTTGTGAAAGCATCACTCTTCTGTCCAGGTTTTGGTAGAAAGGAATGTATTTGAGCAGAATTCTAGGCGTGTGTTGCTTAAAAATGACGGCAGCGTAGAGCGCACATTCCAGCGCTGATACGGACCGGTTGAAAACGTTGTACACAAAAGTCACGCCTTCCTCCGAGGTTGTACCTACAGGACAGACCAGAGAGAGATGATGGAAGTAAACAATGCTAGGTTAAAAGAGTAGTTCACCCAAAAAGGGTTCTCAAACTATTCGAGACGTAGATTATTTTGTTAAAGAAATGTAGCATTGCATCACTTGTTCACTAATGGATGCTCTGCAGTAAATGGGTGCCGTCAGAATGTTATCCACACCACTCCAGTTCATCAGTTAACATCTGGAGAAGACAAAAGCTGCATGTTTTAAGACACAAATCCACCATTATTACACCACTCCTGACTTAAAACCATCACTTTTGGCCAAATGCGAGTCCATGTTATTATGTGGTTAGTGTGATTTCTCCAAGTACAAGATGTTCCTGGATCAACATCCTTGTTGATCCTGGAACCACATTCTGCTCAACCAATCAGAATAGTTATGGTTTAAAAAAGTCATAACTACTAATTTGTTTTCTAAAAACACAGATTTTTATTTCACAGGACATTGATTGATGTACTGCACTCATGTGGATTATAGTGATGTTCTTATCAGCTGTTAGGACTCTCATTCTGACGGCACCCATTCACTGCATAGCATCCATTGATGAGCAAGTAAAGTAATACTACAATTCTCCAAATCTGTTCTGATGTAGAAACATACTCATCTACATCTTGCATGACCTGAGGGTGAAAACATTTCAGCAAATCCTCATTTTTTGGGTTAACTATTGCTTTAAATAAAATGAATCCCACAGCATTAATATAAGTGATAGCTTAGCTAATGTTAACCCAAGAATATGCTGAAGATTAAGCACAAACCAAGTATGACAGACTTGTAACTCTGCCAGTGGCCTGTTTTGAAGGCTGTGATTGGCTGTTCCTGGATCAGCTCTCCATCAATGAACGGCCCCCATGTCTCAAAGACCTCCAGGAAATGGAAGGGGTTGATGATCTTTGAACCTTCAAAACAACAGAATTAGATTTTAGATTGTCTCATGTTCGTGTTTTGCTAGCTATGTCATTCTGGAGTCAGATATTTAATAGCTTATTAAATTATATATTTGACACTATTTTTCTTTGTTCACGTAATAAACGCATTCATCATATGTATCATGGAGTATATGTATTAATTATATTTATTTATTTTTAGTAGTATTTTTTTTTAAATACATAGTCTTTTTTACTTTAGGTTTAGTTATTCTAGAACATCAAGTATTTAATAATTTCTATATAATATTTAAATTATATTTTACTTCAGCTTTATTTTAATTAATTATTATTTTTTAAAGATTATCAGTAATAATGATGTGGGTATACCTGATGTAACCTGGGCATTGAGCACGTCGTTTGTACTGAGAGAGCGCAGACAGGAGAGATCCCATGCTGAGCAATTAGTCAGTTTAGCAAAATCCTGGCCCAGTTTCATAGCATCCCATCTATAAAATAATAAGCACCATCATCATCATACTTTCTCTGTTTCTCTCCATGCCAAAACATAATGAATGACTTTATGGCATAGCTGTCAGAATTACTCAAGATACCTTGTCTTACTGAGATTCTAAAAGATTACGTTATATTTATTCTTCAGAGGGAATGCAATCCCAGAATGCATTGCACCAAGACATAAATCCAAGATTCTGTCCAGCGGATGAGGTGAGGAAAAAGCTGGTTAAAAACTTATTAAAATAGTTCAGTTGAATCAAAATGAAGTATTTTACCTTATATTCATATGTAAGTTAAGTCGAGGTAAGTTAATTTCACATTTGTTGGCTCTGGGCTGAAGCAGCTGACTATGTTTCGGAGACCGAGCTTCAAGGGTTAGTTCACCCCAAAATGATTAATTATTCACCCGCATGTCATTCCAAACCCATAAGACCTTTGTTCATCTTTAGCCTCTTACACTCTGCAGCTATTTTGGGGAATTCCGCCTGGTTTTTCCTACCAAAATTAAAAAGCTTCCCATACATGCAGTGGTGTATATACAAAAGATTGGCACCGTTTTAAAAGAAACCTTTTGAAATTACATAAAAGACTGTTGAAATTGATTAAAAGTATTGTATATATTGTCTGTGTTATAATAAAGACAAAAAAAAGAGGCGCTTTTTATT
>JAUCNO010000318.1:2964075-3020585 GCA_032353835.1 Enteromius viviparus | reverse complement strand
CTGTAAGTGATAAATATTATTATATATGTTATCTGTCCTAATATGAACCATGTCCATACAAGGCATTTTTGTACATACATGTACATAATGGGGGGCCGCATAGTGTAATTTAAGTGTAAATAACTTTGTTACAGCAAAATAAATATACAAAGTGATTCATATCTGCATAAAATAGAGATTCTAGGCTTTCAAATGGTACCACATATGGGGTTATTGGTGCATGCAAAGGGTTAAAAATTCAAGGCACAATTAAAATTTAACTTTGGAGAGTTTAACAGGTTAAAACACAAATTCATTTTTTGATGAAATCCGAGAGCTTTCTGACCCTCCATAGACAGCAAGGGTACTGCCAGGGTACTGCTCTAAGATTTCATCAAAAATAACTTAATTTGTGTTTTTCGATAGTCTTACAGATTTGGAATGGCATGAGGGTGAGTGATTAATGACAGGTTTTTTATTTCTGGGTGAACTGCCTGTTTAATGTGTGTTTTACCTGGTTTTCAGGGGCAAAGAGAACGGTAAACTCTGTATGGCTGCATGTCTAAACAACAGCTCGCTGCTCTGCATCATCAGATGAAGAGACACTGATTGGGCTCCAGCACTCTCACTAAACAGAGTAACCTACACACACAGATATAATATACTGTAATTAGATGTCCAGACGGTCATCATTAATCCACCCCCGTGTTCCATGATACCTTATTTGGGTCTCCTCCAAAAGCTGCAATGTTTTCTTGGACCCAGCGCAGTGCTGCCTGCTGGTCTAGAATCCCATAATTCCCTACTGCAGAGCTCTCGGGATCTTTGCCTGTGACTAAGAAGCCAAACGCACCTAAAAATGGACCAGAACATCTTAGGAAGTGGCTCAGTCAGATGCCAGCATGTACGCCAATATAGAAAATGAGTTTGACTAACCAAGACGATACTCCATGTTTACAACTATTGTGTTGCTGTAGTTACTGATGAAACGGCTGTCATATAGAGGTTTGGAGGCGGAGCCAGCGATGAAGTCACCACCATGAATCCACACCATCACTGGAAGGGCTGTTGCTATCGGCAACGACAGGTTGACGCTCACAGGAACAAAGACATTTAGATACAGGCAATCTTCACTAACCTGGGCAAATACAGACGTGGTTGTTAAGGTGCTGCTTTGTAATTGCTAAATTGTGTTGAATCTTTGTTTGCAATTTGGCTCCTAAAAGGCTTGGAGTGTTTCTATTATTATTGCTATTCAGTTGTTAGGGTGTTGCTATGCAGTTGTTGTCTTTACTAAAATTACAAGGTGGTTGCCAAGGCGTTGCTATTTGGTTGCTAAAGTGTTCTGTAAGTTTTGAACATGTTGAAATGTGGTTTCTAGACAGAGTGTTGCTATGTGGTTGTTAAATTCTTTTTTAGTGTTTCTTAGTGTGTTACTCTGTTTCTAAGCAGTTGCTGACATGATCTGAAGTGGCTTTCATACCATGTTCCAGTGTGGTTCCTAAAATGTTGATGTGGTTGCTGAAGTGTTCTTGGTGTTACTAGGTGTTTACCAGGGTTGTACTTTGTGGTTTCTAGATGTTGCTAGGGGGTTTCCAGGGTGTTGCTATGTGGTTTCTACATGAGAGTGTTGCTAGGTGGTTTCCAGGGTGTTGCTATGTGGTTTCTACAGGAGAGTGTTGCTAGGTGGTTTCCAGGGTGTTGCTATGTGGTTGCTAGAGTGTTGCTAGGTAGTAGGCAGGACGATACTAGGAGTATGATAAAGTGTTCTTGCTTAGTATGTTGCGATGTGGTAACTAAAGTGTTGCTAGGTCATTACCAATGTGTTGCTATGTGATTTCTAGAGTGTTGCTAGGTAGTAGGCATGACATTACTAGGATTTTGATAGAGTGCTCTTTCTTAGTGTATTGCTATGTGGTTACTATAGTGTTGCTAGGTGATTACCAGTGTGTTGCTACAGTATGTGGTTTCTATATTGCTGCTAGGTGATTACCAGTGTGTTCCTACAGTATGTGGTTTCTATATTGTTGCTAGGTGATTACCAGTGTGTTGCTACAGTATGTGGTTTCTATATTGTTGCTAGGCGGTTGCCAGGGCATTACTAGGAGGTTGATAAAGTGTCCCTATACAGAATGTCTATAGTACAAATGACATAGCAAATGACATTAAGATGAATAGTTTTGAAAAACCTCTAAAAATGAGCTCCTGTAACATTGAATTTTTTGGTGGTTATATATATGAATTTACTACACACTATGATTGTCTAAACGCCCTAAATTAATTTGTGGATGGTTTGCAAATGTGAGTGTTTCATACCTTAGGAGGACACATCCGAGAGAACTCACCAACACACATCTGCATGCAAGCAGGACGGGGAAATGTGGCATCATAAGTGTACGTCCAAGGTGACACGGATGAAGGAGGAGCCCAGCGTTTGACCCCCACAGGAGGGTCTGCATATGGAATCCCATAAAACACATGAGCTTTATCCAGAGTAAGGCCACGAACTGGCCCGAGATGTGTGATGACCACTGGATCTCCACTAGAAGTATCATCCAAGGCTTCAGACGAGGTGTTATGCAGTGAATTAATCATGCATTGACCATCACATCCCACTTCATTTAACTTTTCATCCATCTCAGGCTGCTTGTGTACAGTATTATGACCTTTACAGTTAACATTATCAGCTACTAAATGCACATCAGTCAATTTAGCCACAGTGTTTTTTGAAAATTCATCAGCGCTAGCATAAAGCTCTAAACTCTTGAGCAGGTTAAAAGCGGGTTCATCTAGAAGAACATCATCCAAGCTTCCATGCGTTTCAGTATGTTCAGTGTTTGGGATGTTGAACATCATTATCTGAGTCTTAGTTTGTTGATTTTCACTTTTCAGTCTTCCTCTCACCATTGCCATCATTGAGTGTAGCGTGACCACAATCAGTGTAGTGTGAAACAACACCATGATGGCTTTGGAGTCAATCAGAATAGAGTTAGTTAGTACCACTTACTTCAACAGAAGAACCTCAGCTGCTACATCCACAAACAGATACTTGCAGAAAGATTTATGCTATAAAATCCTTTTACCGCCTCCCCAAATTTGGCTTTTGTCTTCAGTCAGCAAACATCGAGTGTGTTGAGGAATCAGACTCTGGCTTGTGCGCCTGTTGAGTTTCGCGTGACATCAATGAGACTGGCCTGCATTCACAACCATTTCTCTCTCACACTCTCGTTCACAAGGACGCTATTGTGAAACAAATCAGATTACTGGCAGTGAGAGTTCAGGGTACTGCAGATGTACAGGTCAAACTAATGTACAGGTCAAACTAAACTGTAAACAAATGTTCTGTGTATTTATATACAGCAGAATCACACTGAATTGATTATGAAAGGTTGAAAGCAGTTTTATCATGCATTTATTTTGCCTCAGTTACCTGTTTGTGCTTTAACATCTTCAGCCCAGTCCAAGGTCCAAGGACGGTAATCTTTAATCCACAAACTAACCGGAACTAACAGAAAATGACTGACAAGGATGAGAGAAGAAAATAACGAATAAACAAGCAAGAAGCAGAGATGGGGAGTAACTAGTTGCATTTAAATTAATTATGTAATTTATACTACGTGGTTGCTAGAGTGTTCTGAGCAGTCTTTAAAAAAAATAATTAGTTACTAGTTACTTCTCACAAAAAGTTAAAATTATAAAAGTAACTAATTACTAGGGAAAGTAATTATTGCGTTACTTGAAAAAACTTGGATGCCCTTAGTATTAAATATTAAATTAATGATATTAATGATAATAATAATGTTTATTATTTAGTGTTTCTATAAGAAAGGGGCAAACAAATGATGATTTATAATGCTGTTATTCCCATCACTGGTTCTGAGTGATTTATTAGTCTGTTGCTATGTGGTAATTAGTTACATGTAACAGAATTCTAATTACAAAATTCTAAATAAATGTAATCTGTTACAGTTGTACACACGCTCACTGATTTGATTGATTTCTTTCCAAAAGTGAGATACTTATGTTTCAGCAGGTTAGGACACAGGTTTATTTGATACTGTAAGTGCTTCATTTTTCTGTTTTTGTCCAAGGCGTTGTTAGATACCAGTGTTTCCTGTCAAAGCTTTGCAAAAGATATTATTTCAATAACTGTTTCATAGCTATTAAGCTATTTATTTTTAGGATTTTAAATCTGTGTTTAACTTTTAGAAAAATCTCAAAATAAAAAAAGGTGCTAAAATCTGAATTTGTGGTGCTGTGCTTAAAACATCTTCATCATCAATAGTAATCAAATGTAATCGGTAACATAAAGTAATTGAAATAGGTACACTATTTATTACAGTTTACAGTAGATAGGGTAACTTAATCTGTAAACTATTACTGTTCCAAAGTATACTTCCCAACACTGATTAGAAACAATGAACGACTTGAACGCATCAAACAGAATTACATACAAGCAATAAACATGAGTAAAATCTCAGAATACACCTTTCTGGTCTGATATTCTCTGAAGATATATTAAAAATGCATTTCTAATGAAAAAAAACTACTCTTCGATGGTATAACATTTTAAAGTTCTGAATTAAATTTTATTAACGCAAAAAAAAAAAAAGGTTTTACTGTTGACTCATGCATTTCTAACGAGATTCTTAAAATATTTCTCCATTTCTTCATCTCAGCACCAGGTGTACATGCATCCTAAAATAAGGACACATTACTCATGCACTAATAGAGCCCTGCTTATTGATTACTCAGAAACATAAACACACAACTACTTCAAAATATAATTCATAACTCGTGACTCATAACTGTTCTCACTCACGGCCTACAGTGTGCTATACGTACACCCGTTTCCATGGCAACTAAAATCATCAGGAATGTGTCGTGACCGCTTTGGTTGTGTGTGTGTGTGTGTGTGAATAAACAGGCACTGTACTGATGTGTATCTTCACTATCACACACAGTCATGTTCACGCTTCATAATCCTGAGAGGTTGTAACACACTTTAGAAATGAGATCGAGTCTAAAGGCTAGAAAATCACACAGAAGACAAGCAGTAAGAGTATAAAATATCAACCAAGTTTATTCAACTAGCACTTTTTATGATGCCAATTCCTACGAGTAAAATGCATTTACAGGCCTATGGAACTAAAATAAACGATTTACACACAGCAGAAAAGAAAACTATACATGTATATTTATAGACAGATTTCTTCTTATTATTTTTAGTGATTGCTAATTTAATATCAAACCATAACAAAGTTATGGAGAGATGCAAATATTACGGTTCAAGTTTGAGACATTAGGTTCACAGGATGACATTAATGTGTTGCATAAAAGTGGAGTAGCCAGCAAACTCCTAGTAGATACAGTCCAAGATGAGTCAGCCAGTGGGAAATACTGTAGGCTGAAGAGGGCGGGCCATAGTCCCACCCAGGGAACCAATCATATCCTGTAAAAGAGACACATCACAGCATATCTGAGCAAGATGTAGGTTTGAAAGACGTCACACTGAGAAATGGATATAAATATGCAAATGATTAATTAAGATTAGATTGGCATGAAGATATTAAGATATTTCAAATATAATCATGATTGTCTAAAAAGTGATATACAAAAAAGCTTGATATTTTTGTGATGTGTGTCAAATAGTCATAAAACTTACTAAATATACAGAATTCATCGTAATTAACCTTTTTATTCAAATTAAATATATATTACTTAATACGCCTTCATAAAACTGACTACACTGTATTATTAATACAAATGTTATGTAATGTAGTAAAATATTATACATAAAAGTTTTTTTAGATGGTGTGGAAAGATACATTGTGTGAGTGTTTTGTTTTTGTGATGCTTCATTGTTAAAGCTCTTACGACAGACGTTGTCTCGGCAAGTCTCTGACCCACAACCACTGCAGGCCACACCTGCTATATATGGAGTAACACCATGAACATGTCCCCTGGAACAGAACATGTTAGAATCACTTTACTAAACATCGCCACAAGAGGCAGACATCGCTAGATTTTGACCTGCACTTGACATTTTTATGCATTTGCAACTATAAATTGAGCAAAAACTATTTGCAGTGTCAGTGTGTTTCCATAATATACACACTTAATATATTAAAAATAGTAAGATTATTGTAAGATTATAAAATCAGTGTTTTTTTTAGATTATTCTAATGTTCTACAAGAAATGTATATAAAGTATGACTTTAAACAAAACGTGCATTTTTCAAGCATTGGTACCCCTAGTCCTGAGCATTTGCCTAAGCAAGTCTTACTTACGTATCGCCGTAGTTGCACACAAAAATAGTGGATTCTGGGTGAGAGGAGAAGTTTTCGATTCCTTTAGAGCACACATTCACAGCACAGCCCAGCTTGAAGCTTGTAGACCACATTAACTAAAACATACAATACATGCACATATACATGAGGTTGATGAACTATTTGATTTTCGTTGCTGAAAAGTGTTCCCAGCCGAGCGTACCTGTGCGTAGTGGCCACACAAGCGCGAGCAGTTGTTATTTTTGTGTGAGTAGGCTCCTCCTTTGCTCCATCTGTGTATGGCGTTCTCCACGGAGAAGGCTGAAAACGGAGCCCCCAGCCAGATGTTCTCGCCCATCCACCCGAACAGCGGGTGCCCAAAATGTGCCAGCCCAGGCTGATGAGAGGCCCTGCAGTGTCTCGCTCGGTCTCTGGCACCTTTGGCCAATTCTTTGTCCCAGGACTGTCAGGAAACACACAAACAACACTCCATATCAGAATTACAAACCACAGATAACTGACTGGGTTATATTTAAACATCCTTCTCCCATAAAAATATCTTGTTTATTCTATTAAAATTAAAATTCTGGATGGATTTAGATTGTTTTTCATTTAAAGTGACTCCAATGTTACTCTTTGTGGTTTTCGTTATAGTTATGATGTCATTACCTGTTATCAAAGAATTAGAAGGATTATTAAAACTTTATCGACCTTGAGTCTTAAGTTGCTGGGGTATATTTTTAGCAATAGCCAAAAACCCATAGCATGGGTCAAAATTTTTGATTTTTCTTGTTTGCCAAAAATCATCAGGATATTAAATAAAAATCATATTTCATGGGGATATTTTATAAATTTCCTACGGCAAATGTGTCAAAAATGTATGTTTGATTAGTAATATGCAGTGCTAACAACTTTAAAGGCGATTTTCTCAATACTCCTGATTCCAGATCTTCAAATGGTTGTATCTGGGCTAAATATTGTTTTATTCTAATAAAACATACATAAATCAGAGTATGTATACATCCCAGTTTCAAAAAACTTACACTATGATTGGTTTTCTGCTCACATTTGATTCAGAAAGAGTGTACAACTAGTTCTGTGATGAAATGTTTCCCATTTTAACCAATCCAACCACAATAATCTGCTTATATAATAGGCTACTAAGTATATGTTAAAAACACAGGTTATTAGATGAGATGAATAGCCTAACACCTATCAAATGATCACTGATGAAGAGAATATCTTCCAGAACCTTCTTCAGGTACCATCACAATCACAAAGAACCTTTGTTTTGTTTTCATTCTTCTACTACTGCTAAAAAAACGACAACAACAATCCAGATCAATACACACACAATAGGGAGCCTTTTTTTCCACTCACACAAAAACATCTCACCATTGCCATGGCAACCAGAATTATGCTTGTACATATTTTTTTTATACTTAAACCAAGACACACTGAGACAAAAACAAAAAAGACATGCTGTTAATGTTGCATATTACCAGGAGCGTAATAACGTGGAACATGGAGACTACGGCTTTCACGCATAAACACACAAATGTGGATGAAAGATTAGTAAACAAGATGAGAAAAAAACGCGCGGGTGATTGTGAACACGCAAATACTTTCATGAATGATTGATCTAAAAGGAAACGTGAAATACCTGCGTCCTGAACACCTGTCTTACCATTGAGCGCGCGCTGGCGGCAGGTGGAGCGGTGCGCGAGCGCTGCGTGTTATGCGCTTGCACACACCTGCGGATGAACTCGGGCTCCGTTATTCCCGGTAGGAGCGCCAGAACGCCGCAGGAGCCGCACAGAAGCACCGATATCCGTAAGAGGAGACCGCCGAGAGAGTCCATGGCAGGAGACTGTCCTGAGCCGAGCTGCTGCTTCGCTCTGGATAAATGAGTCAATGGAGCATCACTGCAGGAGACGAACTGACCTGTGCGTCATGGTGCCGTGGATTTGCCTACTCTCTATCTCTCCCTCTCTGTCTGTCGCTCCCTTTCTGTGTCTGTCTGTTTGTCTGTCTCGCTTGGTACAGGGGCTTTTTAAAGCACTGAAACTCAACCGCCCACCCTGTCACGAAAAAATAAGATACGCGAGGGCTCTTTGTCTTCTTCCCTCACTCACGAGTTCACGCGCGCGTACACGCAAGTCCAACTGTAAATTTAAGCGCGAGACAAAAATGGCCATATTTAGCCCGTTCATATTTAGAATGTCTATTTAAGAAATACATTTAGAGTTATTTTTGTCCGCTGAGTATATTTAAATTATTGGACCGCGTTAAAGCTTTTAATGAAAATTATTAAAATGCAGAAGTGGATATTGCTTAGGATTTGTTAGACTAATAATGATTGTTCTCAAGGAGTTTATTTAATAATAAAGTAGTTCTTTTATTTGAATCATCCTTTCCTATCAAAATGCGTGCAATAGATTCGAAAACAATTTTTTTTATGACAGTTCACAAGGTGAAGTCGTGTTTTATTTTTCGGACTCGGTGTGCAATGACCCTAATTCTGCATATTTATTGCATGATTACATTTAAAGACTTCTAGCATATTTTACTACACATTTGTCTGTACATAGCTCATTCATTATCATATTCCTCATAAATTTAGAGAGGGAGTAAATTCGTCAACAGGGTATTTGTGCAGGACGTTCCAGACTACATTACCCACAATCCTCTCTTTAGTGCAGTCACGTGTGTTGGGTTTAAAATCACCACAGCAACGGGAGCGCGGAAGTGAAACCTGTTAATTTGTAACATTTGCACGATAAATAGTAGATATCACCACTAATAATGAAATCTTCTCCTTTTCAAAAAATGGTGCAGCAGGTCAGTCCCTGTAACAGTTAATAGCTTTGTAAAACGAATAGGTGTTGCGTGTTAATTATTCTGTCAATTTACATGTATATTTTTTTATCAAAAGCCAACGATAACTGGAGCGGACCGCGGGCCGAGGCCAGCAGAGTAAGTTTAGAGAAACAAGAAAGACTTGCAAACACATCTAATTCTTATCTGTGAAAATTTATGCAAGTTATTTAATAATTAAATATCTCACAGAGTTCCAGCGTTAAAGTTAGAGATCCTGCAAGACACGGAGGAGGAGGTGGGATAACAAGACATGATGCTGTGTACTGTATTAACCTGATTATAAATCCCAGTCGATTTAATGTTACTGTTGCATGTCATTTTAAACAGCATTTCCCCATAATTCCAAAGGATGCTGCTATCAAGATTGTCTCGGGAGATCTGACAGCCATGAGCTGGGGCTCTCCAGCCTCCACACAATCAAAGCAGGTGCTCATTCACAATGATCCTAAATCATCTAAAGATTGCAATTCTGTCAAAATATACTTCATTTTTGTGGAACAATGAAGAATGATTTTGTCTCCAGCGCAATTACAGTGAATGAGGCTTTCAGGCTTCAAAGCTTACTCTGTTCACATAAAGCATGTTTTCATCACATAATACATCTGTTTATCAGTGTATTTTAGTGTATTAGTGTTTATTTTTTTATTCATATTTTAAAGTAATTTTTATTTAATAAACAGTAAACAATATGTAATTTTTATATGTATCGTTTTTGCATTTTATATGTCACTTTTTATGTTTTTATTTTTAAATATGTCTGTTTGTATCATTTTTTATTATTTATTTTTTTATTATTATTTTATTCAGTTTTGGTGTTATTCTATAGTACAGATTAAACAAACAAACTAATTTTTTTATGGTTTTAGATTTAGTTCTCTATAATAACCCTACTGTATATAACTACAACTGAATATAACGTAAGTGTTGTGCTTTTTCCTTCCAGTGTTTTGTGACCGAGATGACGAACTCAATTAAAAACCAAGTGTCTTCTCTAGATAATGGGGAATCACTTCAGCTGAGCTACAGAGTTCAGACACAGAGAAATCCACTGTCTAGTCACAAACCCAACCTAGATTCATCCCATGTCTCCTGTAATATCACAGCACAACCCAGTTACAACCAATCCAACACTGTACGACCAAAAACCAAGATGAGGGATGCGGTGAGTACGGCAAACTTTAGCCTTGAAACAAACTCAATGGTCAGGATTAAGCAAAATATACAACACCCTGATCGCTGAAACACTTAATTGAATTTGAAATGTATAGTGATTTAATTTTGACAAAAACAATAGTAAATGTATGGCAGATGACTCCTACCTTTTCTTCCACATGAATGTCATTAAAAAAACATGTTGAATGGTAGTGATTTATTTTATTTTTCCTTTTTTATGTTTTATTTCCACACAAAACACAATTTATGCTTTAATGTATTTGTTATTTTTTATGTTATATTATTTATTTCCAGAAGGAACTTTATTGTTTTATTTCATCCATACATTTATCATGCTCATACACAAAGCAACTTATAACTATATATATATGTGTGTGTGTGTGTGTGTGTGTGTGAGACCCTGGATCACAAAACCAGTACATTTTTCAAAATTGGGATTTATACATCATCTAAAAGCTGAATAAATCGGTTTTCCCATTGGTGTAAAGATAGGCTGAGATACAAATATTTGAAAATCTGGAATCTGATGGTGCAAAAAAATCTAAATACTGAGAAAATCACCTTTAAAGATGCTTAAATAAAGTTCTTAGCAATGCATTTTACTATTAAGAAACTAAGTTTTTATATATATTTACGTTGGAAAATTTACAAAATATCTTACTTAACGTCCTAATGATTTTTGGCATAAAATAAAAATGTATAAATTTGACCCATGCAATGTATTGTTGGCTGTTGGTACATACAAATATACCCGTGCAGCATAAGACTGGTTTTGTGCTTCAGGGTCACATATATATTTTTCACACACTTTATTTTATGTTTGCACATGGTGAACTTGATTTCACAAAGTACAAGATGTTCCTGGAACAACATTCCAATCAACCAATCAGAATCGAGGGATAATTTTTCAGGAAATATAATCAGGGTTAGGTGTATCAACATCCTTGTTAATCAGCTATCACTTCCCACTGATTCTAGGAATACATTTTGGGTAGGGTTACTAAATCTATATTTCTGGACAGTAATGTTGATCCATGATCATGTCTTTCTTGGCAAAATCACAGTGATCGTTTAGGACCAGCGTTTGTTGTCTCCCCCTGGAGGAGGGTGCTTGTTATGCTCCAGAAGTCATATGTGATTGGATGATATATTTATGTGTTTGTGAGTAGGAGGAGCTTACCGAGGACAGGAAACTGCAAGCAGTAATTGAGCAGGTTATGGTGGATCAGCTGTCGAGGTCAGTGTCTCTCTCTCTGTTCCATTTTTGTTCTCAGTTTGTGGTGAGTAATAGCATCGTGAGGTTTCTCTGATGCTCACGCAGGGCTGTCATTAGCGATCCGGAACAGAATGCTGTGTCTGTCAGTCCCACGAGTGTCCCACCACGCTACAGGAGAACTCTTCACCACACTAAGTAAAACCCACACACATACATGACTCAGACACTCTCTTTCTCCCCTTCTGTCTCATACTCACGGATTTGGAGAAGGTCACAGTGGTTACATCCCCACTTTCCTTTTATTTTTACATTTTTATATAAAACAGATGTTTTTGCTATAGAAAGCACTATTATTTTTGCTCGTGCTGATTTAAACAAACGTCTGATCTCAAACTTTGGCAGTGGTATATATCAACATGCAAACAATTACTCTGGACACCTTCACTACCACGTATAGCAACGCCTTTGCATCTACCCACAAGCACTCAGTCATCGTGATGCCCAGAACCACTCACATTATCTTTATTATATTATAGCATAAAAGTAAAGTTCTCAGTGTTCTCCAACATAGGGAAGAATATATATTTCTAATATAATGTCAGTTTAAATATAGATTTTACTGCATCTGCTGAATCAATGTGTGTAAACCTTGGGGATTTGAGAGGGAACCACAAGAGTTGTTAAATTATGTGTTTAAAATAAATAAATAAATAAATAAATCATTTTGAATGAAAGCAAATCAAAATGAAACACTTACAAATGTTTTATTTTTTACATGAACATTTTCAGTATTTGAGAGTAAATATTTTAGGTTAAAAGGGTTCAGCTGACAAAAAAAGTCTAATTAAATATCAATATCTCATCCTTAAATATTACATTCACTGTAAGAAATTGAAAAAGGAGGGGTTTTGTTTAACCCAAATAACTTATCTACTTAAATCACATTCTAATTTGTCTCCTGCACCAAAAACACTGATTCACATTGCTTTTAATAAAAATGTGATTTGTGCTGTTTAGATTTTTGTTTTATGTCTACAGAGTAAAAACACGGATGTCTTTAACGGAGAACATCTTATCCAACAAGCTTTGCTTTCAAGCCAGGATTTTATCAAGGTAGTCACAGCTACTTACTTAATTACTTTTAGCCATTTTTTAATTGTAATTCGTACGTGTTGGGTGCATAGGTGTGGACGCGAGGCCTGTCGAAAACTGATTGGCTTCTTTTTCACATGTGACCGAACAATGACCGTCTACGAGTACCGAAATTTTGGTAAAAACAGGTAAGGCTGAAATGCTTTGCCTTTATACAAACACAGCTTGCACATAGCTTCCCTCTATATTTAGGTGTCTGAAAAGCTAATTGTTAATCAAAACTTTCAGATGGAACGCACTGCCCTTCATCGCGCGTGGTGTGTATTTGAACAGAGGGAGGCCGTACTGCCTGCAGGATATCTCACAGGTTCGACACACTCATCATCTGTCACACACACACAAATAGACTGATATTAATTCATTAACACTCTGCCTACTTCACCTAAGGGTGCAGAGCTTCATTTCTGTACAGACGGCCCACACCTCCCCCAAAGTCTGAGACAGCAGCCGTGCCTGAAGCTCAGAGTTACTGATGTGGATGACACAGCCAAGGGAGCCCTGCTGTATGTACCACTCACACTCACACACACATGCGTAAGTAAAAGGCCTTAGAGTGTTTCTTTTGCACAGAACTGAGTCTGGGGAAACTCTACATCGTCTCTCTGAAGAGGAAATCAACGATCGAAACACTCTAAAGGAAATACAAGGTTAATACACAACCATTTCTTGTTGAAATGCGTAAATGTTCATCCAGAATGTTCATCACCCACACAAACCTGTTTATAAGGTGATGTCATCTTCAGTGTTAAAATTGTAGCTGTCAAAATTTTTAATTAGATTAACTGCATGATAATCAATCAATCGATAACATCTTTTGTTGTTTTTGAAAGAGGTCGCTTGTGTTCACCAAGCATGCTTTGGTTTGTTGAAACAAAAAAATTGAAATGAAAAATTTAATTATACAAATTATAAAAGTTTTTTTATTATAACATGTACATTTAAAAATGTATTTATTCCTGTGATTGTGATCAGCATTATTACTCTAGTCTCCAGTGTCACTAATATTAAGAAATCATTCTAATATGTTAATTTATTATTATCATTTAACAAGTTGTGCTGTTTAATACTTCTGTGTAAACTGTGATACATTGTATCAGGATTAAGAGAAACGTTCAAAAGAACAGCATTTATTTAAAATCTTTTTTTTTTAAATATTTTTAAATAATGTTGATAAATTTAATGCATTCTTGCTGAATAAAATTAATTCCTTTTAATGTCTTTTGTGCTAGTGCTAAAATGTGTTTACATAATATATAAGAAATATTTAAGTGTTTATATATATAATTTATTAAAAAATAAATATTACATACATTTCTTGAATATATGCATGCATGTGTGTGTATGTATACTGTATGTACATATAAATGATATTATTATATATATTATTATGTAAACACAAACCTTTATTTTGGAAGCAGTATCAAGTTGACAGCACTTGTTTGTACATATAATTGTAAAAATGGTCTGGTCTTGCACTCAGTTAAAAACCACATATATGACTTGCTTGAAATTACACACTTCACCTTAAAGTGGCTACATTAATAACAATTAGCTCTCTGATTCTGAATTGGAATCCAGCGTTCTGATTGGTGGATGTTTTGCAGGTGCAGTGCGTGATAGGCTGAAGGGTCGAGCGGTCCGAACCCTGATCGTTTTAGGAAGAGGTCTGCAGAATTTGCATCTAAAGTCCGATATTATTCATCAAAAAGAACTGCTCGGACGATCTCTGATGGAGCAGCTGTGCCTCACTCAGCAGGTTCAGAGAAATAAAATCATTCAGCATAATGTTTTTTCATTTTTCCCCCAAATCGATCAGTACAGCAGAAATGAAGGAAAGCAGCAGGCATGTACAGAAGATGTAGGACATTATGTGAGTGTACTGAGTTAGTGTGTGCGGTGTGTGACAGGACTTCGAGGCGGTGTGGAGGATTGTGAGTCGGCGTGCGGAGGGGCGGGTGTACCCCGCTGATGTGATGCGTGCCGTTACCGGGGAGATGAGTGAGAACAGAAAAGCCGTCTTCCTGAAGGTAACAGAGCAGTCCTCCAGAGGACGCCCTTGAGCTCTGTGACTTACTGAGTTTCCGTTCTGGCCATTTGCTGCTGTTTTGAATGTTAGTATCTTTCTCCTTTTTTAGGTTTATGTAAAGCTTGACCCAAATAAAATCGGCTCCATTTCCCTCAGCGATATTGAGAAATTCTATAGAGGCAAACAAGAGCCTGAAGCAGCACTCGGTGAGCCACTGATCATTTAGTCTCTTGCTCACAGACAGCAGTACTGTAGTAGTGTTTATTCAGTGTCTGTCAATATTCCATGACAAATATTGAGTGTAAAACCTGTGACACTTAAGTATTCAATTCTAAAAAGGCTGCATAGAGTTCATTTTACAGATACGCTTATGAAGCTCTTGCATAAGCGTATCTGAGCTTCGCTCTTCAAGAGTAACTTTACAGCATAGCCCACGTTTATGAATTTATTACCATTCTTATGTCGACAGAAGCCGATCCGAACCCTGACTTCCTGGCCTTCGTACGGGAAGCAGGAAAAGTCACCAAGACTGTGTCCTATGCTGAGTTTGAGGACTATTATGAGGGTCTGAGTCTTGAAATCCCTGATGATGAAGAATACATCAACAATCTGAGATCTATGTGGAGTATCTGAGGGCTTCTGCCTTTTTTATAGAAGGACACTTTCACATTATGAGTGAAATCCTGTTGGGTTTTGGTTCCTTGCCGCTGTCTCCTCTAGCTTGCTTAGTCGGGGACACTTCATTTCTAGTGATTATTGTCGTTTTGATTACAGACCGTCTCTGCATTTAATAAATAAATAGTTTAATCTCATCATTATACATTACCATCACTCTGTTCTCCTACTTCATAATGTTCAGTGCTTTGCTACAATCTGCATTGTTAAAAGCGCTATAGAAAGTGATTGATTAATTGATTGACTATATGTTATTCTTCATAATCTTATTATATTATTCAGTGTTTTATTTCTTTTTAATTTTAGTATAATTCAAAAATTCTGTTCAAAAAGTCTGTACGATTAATACTTTTATTCAGCAAGGATGCATTAAATTGATTAAAAATAACAGCAAAGACATTTACAATAATACAAAGGATTT
The DNA here is from genome assembly GCA_032353835.1 of Enteromius viviparus. Lineage (NCBI taxonomy): Eukaryota > Metazoa > Chordata > Actinopteri > Cypriniformes > Cyprinidae > Enteromius > Enteromius viviparus. The sequence goes on along the minus strand of JAUCNO010000318.1, from coordinate 3,004,793 downwards.
CTATGAAACATTTTGTTCATCTCGATAAAATCAGTTTTCACAAAAATATTAAGCTGCACAACTATTTTGAACTTTGATAAAAATAGTTTCTTGAGCAGGAAATCATATATTAGAATGATTTCTGAAGGATCATGTGACGCTAAAGACTGGAGTAATGATGCTGAAAATTCAGCTGCGCATCACAGGAATAAATTACATTTTAAATGGAGTGTGAAAAAAACAATTCATATTTCACAATATTATCCTGATCAAAAAAATGCTGAGAATAACAGACTTCTTATTGGACTGCACATGCTAACAAGTTTTAAATCATAAATTACTGTTTAAAAATGTTAAATGACTGTTAACTTGAGTAACAATTTGTATTGATTTTATTCTGTCATAATGTCTGAACATATACAAACCTTAATACGAAAGGCTGTGTAAAAAAGAAAATTCACAGATGAATCATAAGTCCAATATGGACATATATGCATGCAAGGCATCATAAGGCTATTTGTGTCTATTTGTGCAAGGCCTCTTTTAGTGTCAATGGCCATTAGACAGTCCATTCCCGTTAGAGTAGGTGTGTGTGTAGTCTTCCTCAGAACCCTCCTCCTCGTCCTCCTCTTCATCGCTGCGCTCATCGCCCTTCAGCTAAAGAGAAGGCATTTAATCTGCTTGTGTGAACAATTTTACATTATTGCACATTTACATTTTTAATAAACCGATTTTTTTTCTCATTTTGTTTTTGTTGCTGTTTAATATGTGAATATGTCTCACTCGATGTAGCAAGATCGCTAAACAGATACTACTTTAATTGTCCGAGAGAGCTCAACGCCCTGCAAACGTAAGAAATCACATGCAAACTGCAAAATCTCACAACGCAACCAAACACAGAGAGGCGCTGCAAACACAGAAACGCTACAAACAGCGCGGACCACAACGGAAATGTTTCAGGCGGACCTCAAAAAGTGACGAACCCATCTGGGACCTAATTATTTGTTCCGTGGCTTTTGGTCAGAGCAGAGATGTTGTCGCTGAACTAAAAGGTAAGTTTTTGTTGTGTTTATTTTAACAACCTGATCGTACTCTGTTTTGGATATTATTAGACTAATCTGACGAATTAACTGTGAAACATTATTTTAATGCTACGTTAGTTACTCTCAGATGGGTGCGACACTTTTTGAGGTCCCCCTGAAACATTTCCGTCGTGGTCCGTGCTGTTTGCAGCGCCCGTTTTGTCAAACTGATAAAGATGTTTTCTTAATGTGTTGTCGTTCTGTTTGCATGTGTTTTCTGAAGCACGTTGAGCTCTCTCAGCCACTGTAGTTATCTTATATGAAGAGCGGTGTATACTCACTTTCCCAAAAAGAAACTTTTTGACCATGCGGAGGATCAGGGAAGCCCAGAACATGTGCAATAACAGCAGCACCACAAGCATGACATTAAAGAAATAATAGCCGAAAAAGGGCTCGAACTGGTCCAGAGGATACACCCATGTACAGTGGATCAGCCTGTACACACAACACACACACAATTTAATACATTTGACGTTAAAATATCCCACTCATTTACCTCTGTCATAACTTACCAGAAAGGAAAAATTATGAGTCTGGTTACCATGAAGACCAGAGCGAACACCACAAAGATACCGTTGCAGGCCGTCTCCCATCCAGCATAGTTAAACATCTTAGCAGACTTAGAAAAACAGAAAAACGGCAACCTTCAACCTATACATACAAGTTTGGGATTTCAAATGAAATGTTATGCTCAGTAAAACCACAAACCTAGTAATAAAATCTAATGTATTCTGGTGATGTAAAGCTGAATTTTCAACATAATTACACCAGTCTTTCTGTGTCACACAATCCTGATATGCTGATTTGATTATTCTAATATGCTGAAATAGAAAAACATCTACCCTTACTATACATAAAATTATCTCCTTTATTGTCCCTCAGAGCAAAGAAATAAAGGTAAGGGACAATGTGAAGTAAGTAACTTAACGATGGCAAAATGTTATTTTTTGGGTGAAAGCTATTCTTCCCTTCACTGTTCATCTCTCTCACCTCGAGCAGGACATCGGATGTGTCATGCACCAGCATAACCAGTGTGCCGATGCGGATGTAGTTAGCACACCAGGAGAAAGACAGCAGTGTTAGTGTGGCCCAGTGATGAACCAACTGCTCCTTAAAGTCCTACAAGTGAAACAGAGCTTTGTAAACCTAGACAGAAATGACAGTACGTCTCTCAAGATGTGGCAACAATGTTTCCATGTATTTTTTTTAATCCACTGAAATGCCTGCATCATTGCCTGCTTGCTGACTGTTTTATGACATTATTAACAGTGTTACCTGCAGGCTAGCTGAATAAGAGTGCTTGATGTTACTTTAACAGTTTCATCTCATATATTTTTTAGAGAATATGAAATATTTCTAATTCTTAAAGAAAATAGTGCATCCTTACCTTACGTTTTACATCTGCTGCCACACTGAACAGTAAAGAACCATAAAAACTCATCTCAGTGATGTAATACCAGTACTGAGAGTCCAGCAGTGACTGCACACACACACACACACACACACACACACAAAACAAATATATTTTATAAACCAACCGCCATACAAACATGCTTGCACTAATACAACCCTCCCAGAACATCATGCGAATGGTTTCAGACTGGTTTTACATACAGTATAAAACATTCGAATATATATATATATTTTTTGTGTTAAACTTACCTGTTTGGGAAATCCTGCCCACACTTCCCGTAGATCATAAAACCATGGTTTCTGTTGCACAAAACAGTATAATGTGCAATTTATAGATTTCTTTTTAGAACCAAATAACAGAAATAAAAATAAACATTAAATTATTTCAGCCGTTTTCCAAGCTGCATCGTTCGGCCAGTAGGTGACGTCAAGTGAATGAATCTTTGACTCATTCGAATCAACAACAGATTTGTTCAAATAATCGATTCACTTACTATGAAAAAAACCCATCCAAAATTCTCTACCCTTAAACTCTTGATATTGTGATCTAAATGTAATATATCAGTATAGTGATAGTGATGCTTATTGTGTTTGGGTGTGTGCAGGGCCTGTCCATGCCTGTTATTGTGCCCGTTTGTGGATCTTTCTATCAAGCTGGTGCTGTTCACAGGTGGGAAAATGTTACTAATTACCCCTCAGGCATTTCTCACAAACACACATGCTGATTCAAGGTCTCTCCTGAGAATCTCTGCATGTGCTGTAACACACACACACACACACACACACACACACACACCCAGCTGCTTGGAGGTCATTCAGATGCTCAGATACAGTTTGTATATACATCAAAAAATCCCTTACATCATGTAAAGCCAGCACTCCTCCGAAAGACGAGCACAGATAAAAGGCAAACCGCCAACTACAGAGAGCAAATACTATTGTTAATGACAAACATACACGTCTGAAAACGGTGGACAAACACAAATGAGTCAATAGTGAAAGTTTGTTTAGTGTGTGTAAATATACCTGGCTTCTTTGAATTTTTTCAGTACTCCGGGTCTGTCTTGGTTCCTCCGTCTGCGGAACCAGCGCTCCACCTGCCTTTCCGACCAGCCCAACTTTTTACACACACCTTTTACATCTGCCTAAGTACATGACATACACAAACATTACTAGACACATAAACTATGTCGTTATGTGCTGGGCCTACTGTTCATATACCAGTGAACAGGACACACTGAATTGTTATTGGAATAAAAAGGTATACTGTCAAAACAAAAGGCAGTCTTTGGAAATTCAGTGTGCCATTCTTTCTAAATATTTGCGTCATTTCAAAGCCATGTTGTGTATATATTTTCATAAATAACTGAACTACTGTTATAGTACATAATATAGTAAGTACCTTTAACTGTAACCTGTAACTTTTATTTATAATACACATGGTTCCAAAAGAATCTAATGCATTTGGTTTTAGTAATGTTTTTATTACTGTTATAAATATATATAAATAACAAATTTTTAGGGTAACTTTCAAAAAATCATTGCATATATTACTAGCTAATTATTCTTTCTTGTGATTAAGAACATTAATCATTCAGAAATGTTGCATTATTATTATTCATTCAAATAAGCCTAAATAGAAGTTAACAAATATTTATAATGTGCTTTAATAATATATCGTAATGTAAACAAATTTTAAAGCTTACATTTATATATTTTACTTGTTTGTTTGTTTGTTTGTTTTTCTGATGTAACTTTCTCCTAATTGCATTATGTAAAAGCATTCCGGGGTTACCTGTTTTGGACGTTTAGAGTGTGTTTTGTAGTATTTTTCGAGTACAGGGTTGTGTGATGCTCTCTTGTGAATTTTCTCTTTAACCCCAAGAGCCTGAGCGAGAGGCGCAGCGATCAGCCTGTTGAATGAGGGAGGCAGAGTCACACCTTCACCTGCTGTTAACCAGTGCAACATTCACTGCACTTCAGCAATCATAAGAACATATAATACACGCTGTTTTCACCAGACTTATTAATTAGCTTAAGCAGTAAAGCTTCCTTGACCAACTGGCTTTACCAGCTCAGTATTCCTGCTGAACAGCGTGTATAAACAATTCCACCATAGCGAAAACTGGCATGTAAATTAATACTGATGAAAGCTGGTCTTTGCAAAACACTTAGCTTGTGTGTGTGTGTACCTTTCATAGAAAGCTCTTAAGCCTAGCAGCAGGACTGCTACAGGTAGAATGATGTACAAATGGGACACACGGGCGTAGACACGCCCCTCGCTGTCCTGTAGATCCGCCCATGTCACCGGCCTCGGCAACCACAGCCGATCCCACCAAAACCACTCTCCAAGCATCGCCCTTAAGAAACACACAAACAATGCAACAGTTTTCACATGCATTCACTTAGCAGATGCTTTAATACACAGCAACTAAAGTTAAAAATTTAATATAGAAGAAAAAATAGAAAGCCATAAGCGTCACAGAGTTGTCTGCCATTCAAATCTAAAAGAGATTACATTTATTTTGAATTGGAAACATTATGCAGAATTTGAATTCAAATCTATAATTTAAACGTACGGAAGCAGAGAATGCGAATTGAATGTATTGACATGCAAATAAACTCATGCAACTGTAATTTTTGACTAGAAAAGCTAAGTTTGTCTCAGTCATGAAATAGGCACAATCAGACAGAATAGAGTATTTGGGCTCAGGCTTTTATAGTGTTATGCAGTAGCTCCTGTAACAGGATACGTACCTGAACAGAATACACAATAGAGACAAAAGAACCTGACTGGAACTTACTGGAAATTTCTGTTTACTAGTTGCTGTACCACTTCAGGACCACAAGTTTATTTCTTGAGGATCCAGAGGCTTTTTTTTATGAAGATTTGTTTAACAATCAACTCAGAAACAGTGTCAGACTTTATTAAATAAAGATATTTTACATGCACATACTGAAATCTAACAATAGCATTATGGAAGAGTTCATAACATGTTTGAGTACAGTAGCTCTAAGCAGTCAGTTGTGAGGAGTATCTGACTGCGGTACAGATCTGGACTTATAAAGTCCTTCAGACCCACTTTGAACAATCAGCATCCAGTCTTGAATTACACATCACTCTTGATTCAAGTAGTATTTTGTTCTCCGGTTACTTCATGTATTCTTTCAGTAAGTAATGACTGTATATTGTTACCATGACAAACAGACACATAGCGCCTTACCAAACAGAAACAAATGCATCCATACCAGATTTGTCCACTCTTCTCTCTCCTCTTGTTTTCCTGCTTTCTCGGTTGTAATTCTGTGCACACACACACCTTTAAATAGATCCTCCAGAGTTGTGCCCAGTCCTAATGAATCCGCTAGGTAGTGAACTCTCTCTCTCTTACACACACACACACACACACTTTCACTGCATACCTCAACCTCCCACAAAGCGCCTGTGTGTGTGCCTTGAAAGGGGGCCAGTGAACTGGATATGTGGGAGGGGCCACAGGTACAGTCAAAGAAAGGCAGAGTTAGAAGGAGAGAGAGGACATGAACCTTGAAATATTGCATGCCCTTAACAAGTTAATAACTCACAGGTTGAATATGAGAAATGCTCGTTCTCTTTGTTGTGGCATTCTTACTCAGCAGTGTTTTAGTTCTAAGTTACATTTATGCACCTGGCTGATGCTTTCATCCAAAAGGGCTTTTTTTTTACATTTTGTTTCTGTTTTTTAGTCAGTGTCCATTGCCTGACAACTAAACCTGTGACCTTGTTGTTGCTGGGTCATGCTATTCCAGCTGAATTACAGGAACACTCTGCTACCGGTTCTTGGTAACTTGTAAGGGATTTGGTATGAAAGCATCTACTTTGGACAAAATCTTACAGGAATGTGTACAGGAGCATAATTTGAAACCCACTGAAATTATACCGATTTTTTTTCTTCCACTAAAGACAAACCAGATTCTGTATATTTTAGAACACGTACTGTTGTTCAGGGTTTTATTCTTAGCAATTAGGTCAAATGCCCATGTAACATAAAAAGTAATTACAAGAAAATATAGGATTGTGAACTCCTATAGCGCCCCCTGTGGGATTCTTATGTAATGCCCCAGTCAAAATATTTGAAGAATTTCTTTGGATCATAATTTGGAAACAATTTAAATTTACTCCAATGGAGCTTAATCAAATGAACCGAACTGAAAATCCTAGTGGAAACTGTGTAATCTTTATCAGGACATACAGTCTTACTACTGTATAGATAAAGGACGAAGGGAAAAGGTAGATACAGATAAGGAAATACTACTGCTCTTTAAATTCCTTTTAATATCCCACATTGACATATAATTCTAATGATAATCAATCGTTATAGTGCTGTTAGTTACTGGATCTAGTTGGTTCCAAATTATGATTAGGAATGCATTCTAATAGGATTTTGACAACAGTTTTTTACACTTTAGAAATTAGACATTCAATTTGATTGTTGAGTAAAGGATCCTGAATTCTTTAGGACTGGTTCTTTCGGACATTTCTGTAAGGTTGTCACTAGGGGAAAGTCCGTATGTGATAATCCAGGTCTGAAAAATAAATACTGAAGGTGTGAAGGTGTGAATTACAGGCTCCACCTGATTCTTAGAGTCCTCTGTCCTACTGCTCTCCCAGCCCCTGTGTCTTTTGGTGTATGTTTGCTGTCTCCATCTTGTGGTGGAGTCAGTACACAGCAGAGGGTCAAGGGTTTGCTGGTAAGCGTGATCCAATAAGTCCCTGGTGGTAGTTAATGTAACTACAACATTATGAGGGATAAAAGCGCAATCAAAGTAGCAGTCCCTTTTGACTAACTATGCTAAAACAAATAAATAAATAAAATAAGACCAACTTCCATTTCCACTTTTTATTATGAACAGTAATCATGTTTTTTTCCCGTTATAATATCAAAATATCATCATAGTTTCTCAAGACCTCTAGAAATAACATGGACGTGAATGTTCTACTTGACTGCTGTGTGCAGCTGTTCTTAGCTAATTGATCCTTGTTAGCACAACGCATTTCATACACACCTGCCATGCCACATACACCTGAATACACAGAGGCCATGCCCACGTTGCAGCTAAATACAGCAGTCAGCTCCAGTTGTTTTAATAATTCACCCCAAAATTTGAGTGTTTGCCTCACAAGCTGTTTTATGGCTTCAGAATATAGCACAGAGAGACATCTGGCGTACTTAGGTAGGTTTTTTGTCTGTTTGCAAAGAGATAAACTCAACTTAATTTTTTTATGTTGTGTTCCAGAGATGAAAGAAACTAATATCGGCTGGAACGACTTCAGAGTGAGTAAATGATGACATCATTTTCATTTTGCATGAACTAATCCCTTAATCCTGTTCTGTACACACACAGTTTGTTTATTAGTGATAACTAATGACGCATTAAAAATAGCCAGATGCTATTAGATAATATTAGATGGCGGAAAATTAGTAAACACCAAACAGGCTGAACTGCTGGCATGTATCTTCACAGCTGCGAGACTTTAACTATTGCTTGTTTGGAGTGGTAGGATTGACACTCGTATTTCATACACATACAGAGCGATATCTATTCACTCCTGCAAATAAGTGCATTTGTCACTTCCAAAATTTGGCAGTGTGAACATGGCCTGTATGCATTCATACCTTTTGTCCCCCGTTATTGAGGAACAACTTTAAAAAAGTGATGATTGGGTCAAAATCCCTGAAAACCTCTTCACAGTGAATATAACATGCTTTACTTTAGCTTTAGCTGTGCTAGCATAGTGCTAAATGGGATTATGTAAAATACTACAGTGTATTCGCAATGTACAACGTAATTGGCTTTGAATCCATTTCAACATCACATTTCTTTATCATGTCATGAGCGTTCTGCCATGCTACGTGCTAACTTGCCATACGGATGAGACACTACAGATGTTGCCACCAAAGACAAAAAGACAATTCCACAAACAGGTTGGCTCATTCTGATGCTGACGTATTGTGTTAATAAGTTCACATTTAGTTATTATTCTGGTTAAGTACATGTTAGCAAAACTCATGAAAGAACACACCACGAAATGAAAGTTCCACTTGCTGAGTAACAAATCGGCATGGACTGCAAAGCCCTTTGGCCCATATTCCTAAGCCTCTCTCTCTTCTCACCTGTTCTGGTTCAAGAGGTCAGGTTAATGAGATTTGGTGTGTGTATATCTGCGCATGTCTGTACAGGAGTTTATATGTGAAAGAGAGAATGGCAAGTCACAGTATAAGACAACGTTTAAGAGTCATCGAGCCAATGACTCCAGAAGAATACCCAGAATGCACTCGGTCCTCCAATGAAGTTGGTCATTCCGTGCAGAAGAAGTCCCTCTAGATAACCAACCAAGTGTACCTCCACCAAGCCATCAGCAATTGATCTACATCCACATAGATCTACATAGAGTCATCGACGAGAAGTCAAAGATGAGTTGTTGATGCTGCACTGGGTTGCCTGGCACTGAGAACGGTGATCGGATGCAAGGTGCTGAAAAGGTGGAGTGTTGCTCCACTTCATCGTGTCCCACTCATACGTGAGTGTTGCGTTTGAGATCACTGGGTGAGGGGGGGATCTGTTGACTGAGGTGCGTGAAGGTGGTGGAATGGCTAGGTCTGGTCTTCGCCTCCCCAGAAGTCTCTGCACCTTTGTACTTTGGAGGAAGAGTCTGGCATCGGCCCTTAACTTTCGAGCCTGGATCACGAGGTGGAAGCCCTATTGTGGCGCTTCCAATCAGCTCTGGTTTGGAGGGAGGCCGTGGTAGTCCTGTTGACTGGCTGCTCGCAAGCTCTGGTTTCGAAGGAGGACGTGGCAAGACTGTTGAAAGGCTGCTAGCCAGCTCCGGTCTGGATGGCGGGCGAGGGAGCGCTATGGAATGGCTGCTCGTGAACTCTGAATCCAGGGAATCCGAGAGAGATGTTTGGCTTTCGGAGGGCTTGGTTTTAGATGGTCCTTTTGGGACCATTCGGGTGAGCTCACTAGAGGATGGAGGAACTTTCTGGTCGAGATGTGTGAATGTGGTCGAGTGGCTAGGTCTGGTTACATGCGCTTCAGCGTCAGGTCCTCCGTGCCTTGGCGGAAGGGTTCGGCAACGACTCTTACCCCTGGAACTTGGATCACGAGGTGGAGGTCCGTTCGAGTCAAGCTCCCGGTGCAGTGATAGCGAGCCGGTTCTGACTGAATGAACGGACTGGTTTGAAGATGCTAAAGCTGTGGTGGGTGATTCATCATGACAGGCTATCTTAGACAGCGACTCTGAAGTTGTATTGAGACTTTCACAGCTCGAAGGTTGAGGCCTGTCAGGTAGATCACTGGTGGATGCGATGGGCTCCTCTGCTGATTGTTCCTCAGGTTCTTCCTCTTCTCCGTTGGTCACCCGTAATTCATTCAGCTCTTCATCTGACTGGCTTAGCATTACCCTACTGCAGACAGGCAGCTCCTCTGATGATCTTTCCTCTACACCCTTGATGACTACATGACTGTTGGTAGTTGTCATTAGGTGTGACTGGGTGCATTGCTTGTCTGCCTCCTCGGTGAGCAGAAGATCCATCAGGAGTGCTTTCTCTCTCTTCAGCTGCTCCTTCAGAGAACGAGGCACGTCTGGGATCAACCATGCCACCAGCATACTGAGGAACATGGCCAAGTTCTACAAGACAACAATATACAGAACCAGTCAGTAATTTTCCGGGCTAAAAACAGGAGATGTAAGGAATTTGGATTTGTTTCTCAGTTTGCAAGTACATAAGAAAACCCTAATGTACTTTTATAATGAAAGTTTGAGGGAAGTGTTTATCTTGTCAATTAAACTTTTGCAGACCCTTTTTTTTTTTTTCAAAGTAAAACGTAAATAAAAACGTAATAAAAGTTTTTGTTTTGATAATATATGTATGTGTACTGTGTTTATTTATCTTTATTTATGCTTGGCTATACAGCAATTACATGAATTCTTTATTAAGATTTTATGATATATATATATTAGGTGGATTCATTTCTGGTTAAGCATTATTTTTGTAAATGCCATTTGTAGAATTTGCTCTATATGCATATGGATTTCTTAAATTATCGTGTTCGTCTAATAATCTGTCAATCAGGTGACAGTTCTTTCGTCATCCCCCACTTCCACCTTATATCTAATATTTCAGCTCTATTTTAATCTCCTACTAGTAGTTCAAAGGTGAAATTAGAGCTTGAGCCCCCTCAATGTAAAATGAAAGCTAAATCTGCTTGCCTTTATCACGCAAAGATTATATTGACATATAAGTCATTAAAATGCTTAAGTGATATTGTTATTACAACCCTTCTATGCAATGTATCAATGCATCATTGCATAGATATCATGTAAATGAGAACAGGATGACATGGCTATGCTCTATTTTATATTATAACAGTAGCTTAAGTTGTGTTTGAAGCTGCAGTCTGCAACTTTTGCTGCTCTAGCGGTAATAAACAGAACTGCATGTGTGTTACGGAAAAACATTGCACTACCATTTATGTCTATGACAAATAAAGCAGGTACTCTGCAGAGGTACCGACCGAACTTGCTTATTTTACGGTATAGTAGGTGTGCTGTAATAATTAATGTTTAACTTAGTGTTCATTAAACAACAAGAAAAGCAGTTTAACAAAGACTGACCTGGAAAAAAATGACAAAAGCCAAGCGTGCAGCAAGTACAGACCAGTACTGCTTAGAAAGCTGGTAAGCCTCTGGAGACCAAGGTGGATCTCGATAGTCTTTGTACCTGTGAAGATGAGTGGTTTGAGAAGAAAGAACAAATGGTATCAGAGAATATAGGCAAGCAGAGTTCATGAGCATGTACCTGCAAATGCGGAGTTGTCTGTCAAAGTCGGTGTCATGTGGTGCAGTGCCAGGTTTAAAGTTGCTCGTGCTGAAATAAGCCAGCGTGTGGTTGGTATAACCATGCATGGTGCCGGTCTCACTGTACAAATACTGATACACCATCCGAGGAATGAACTCCGATGTAAAGGAGATCACAAATGCCTTGAAGGAAGGAAGGAAGGAGAGAGAGAAAGAGGAAACATCTTAAAATGTCTTAATGCAATTAAATTTACGATTTAGTTTCATTGTAAGTCAAAAGCTCACATTTGTAATGACAGCAAACTTGCTGATTCCACTCAGGATGTTGTACCATATGCCTGGAAAAGGGAAGATAGATATGTGACAGTGTGAACTCGATTAATTAAGGTTAACCATGAGTAAGTCTGTGCATATTTGCTGCAAATTCATACCAATCTCTTTAGCACTGACTGCATCAGGTCTGCGTATTTCAGTCACAAATTTTGCCGCATCTAGCCGGATTTCAATGACGTTATTAAGCAGAGCAAAGACTGGTGCCAGCGGGAAGGAGGCCACAAAGAGTGTGACAAATCCATACTGAATAACTGCAGACAGACAAACACATACATACACCAATGTCCTTAATCAAACCCAGTCCTTCGCAGGCATCCTTAAACACCATCGCTAAACCTCTTCAAAGGAAAAACTAATAATAGTTTAGCATCCATTTTTTATATTTCTTGTTAATCACCAATCCACCATTGCTTCCCATATGGCTGTTTGACTCCAGTGAAGGATTGCTTAAGTTTTGGAGATTTACTACTGTCTGCTGTCATAGTCTCTAAAGTTGTAGTTGTAGTATAAGTTGTGATAAACAGTAAAGCAAAGGAAACATATTAAGTAACAATTATTATGGTTTACAATACCTATAGTAGTTATTGACCCACAGAATCAGCTCAGTGGTAGCCGTTAACCAACATGACTTACCCAAACTTCAACACTACAGGATTTACATTTATTTATTTTATCTGCCACAAGTCATTGCCAATATGATACTGTTGTATTAATTCCTTCAACCAAGCTGTATTTCTGCTCTTTTTATATCTCAAAGCCTAAGTTTTTTTTTTTAAACTGATATATGTGACCATGCACCACAAAACAAGACATAAGTTTAATTTTTGTAAAATTGAGATGCATACATTGTCTGACAGCTGAATAAATAAGCATTTATGTTTGTTTTTGTTAGGATAGGACAGTATTTGGCCAAGATACAACTATTTGAATATCTGGAATCTGAGGATGCAAGTAAAAAAAACTTAGAAAATCACCTTTAAAGTTGTCCAAACTCAGTTCTTAGCAATGCATATTGCTAATCATAGTTTTAAATATTTATGGTAGAAAATGTATAAAATATCTTAAGGGAGCATAATCTTTACTTAATATTCCAATGATTTTTGACATACAATGTATTTTTGGCTATTGCTACAAATATACCCCATCGACTGGTTTTGTGCTCCAGTTTCACATATGTTATAATCTCTCCCCATTTGTGACAGACTAAACTTCTTTAAAGTAGATACATCAACATGTCTCCGTGGATGTGAGGAAACAGATTCCAACTGATGGATTGGTTGGCATCCAAATCTGTTTCCGATACAAGGAGGTTCTAATATTCATCAAACTGATACAGGTTAAAGGGTTACTCCACCCAAAATTAAAACTTGTCATATTGTTGCAAACCAGTAAAATCTTTGTTCGTCTTTGAAACAAAATTTAAGATATTTTAGTTGAAAACCGTGAGGCTTGGTGAGGATAGTCCATCTGCAATCAGTGGTTCAATGTAAATGTCATGAAACGACGAGAATAGTTTTTGTACGCAAAGCAAATAATAATGACTTGCAACACACGTGTACATCTTCTATGTTTATGTACTCTTTGATTTGAATGAAAACAGTGTATCCGTGTATTGCAGAGAGGATGCTAATGATTAAATAAAGTCATTATTTTTTTTTACTTTTTTTGTGTACAAAAAGTATTCTTGTTGGTTCAGTACAGAACTATTTTGTTGATGCCTTTTTTTATACTTTTCTAGGCAATGATAGTGTTAAAGGAGTCATTTGATTAGATTTCAAATTTTTCCTTTCTCTTTAGAGTGTTATAATCTCTCGGTGCATAAAGAAGATCTCAAACCAAAGATATAGCCTATTCTTTATAAAAATTATGGCTTGTATGACTGTTGTGTTTGTTATACTAGGAGGTTCTGATGTTTCTGAACAAGATACTGGTTACGATCCATCCCCATGTGGGATAAATTAAACAAACTATATCGACATGTCTCTCCATAGGGGTGGGGGAACAGACTCCGATATTGGATTGCTTACTATTGGATTTCCCCCATGTTTCTAACACAAGGAGGTAGCAAAATATACCAAGCAGTAGTTGGGGTATAAATTCATAAATCAGTGCTCTTTGGATGCAAGGTTTCAAAAATCAAAAACAAAGTCACTCCAAAGCACTCAAAATTATTTAGCAAAAAAAATTCATTCACATGACTTTACATGAAAATCTACACATAAAGGCTGATGAAGGCTTGTTATCCCCAATGTGTCAGCACACTCGTGTCTTGCTTTTAATGTAAAGCCATGTGAATAAATTCACCAATTTCAATTCATTTTTTTTTTTTTTTGGCACACATCTTATTGGTTGGATAACATTTTTCATTTCTATTTTCAGTGCTATAGAAAATTGATTTGAACCTCCCTCGGTTAAAAAAAAATGTTAGCTAACTAGTTGTCCATTAGAGTGCAAAGGCCAAGATTAGTTCTTATCGGTCAATAGCATCTTGATTTTAAATGCCCAACAATTCTATATTGTAAGTTATTTAATTATTACAGCTATTAAAGCGAACATTAAACAACAAAATCATACATTTTGAAATAAACACTGACAAATCACTGAAAATAAGACCAGGGGCCTGTTCCGTAAAACAAGTTTACTAAATAAGCCAGGCTTATGGCAGATAGTCAGACTTATTTTAAACCAAATGAACTGGCAATAAGTCAGACTAACTCAAATAAACCTGGCTTATTTGGTAAACCTGTTTTATGGAACAGGCCCCATGAATCTATATTAAAACTCCAGTCCGTAACTTTTTTGTGTTTAAAATGTACAGAATTGATATAATAAGTAAGTACACAATGAATCTATTTTCCAAACTGTGTTTGTGGCTTGTCCCGAATCACTACGGTACACCTATATAAAGTGTTTCTGTTCAAACTATTTAGACTGGTTTGGGTAGGTACCGCTGCGGAGGAGCCCGGTACCTGTGTGATTCATCATAGACATAAACAGAGACAATGGTTTTCCACAACATGCACGCAGTTCTGTTTATTTACCGCTAGACTATAAAGAGCAGTTCTAGAAAAAAACACTATCATTAAAGGCATCAAAAAAGGCTTTCAATTTGCTACAAATCACATAGTAATGATGTTTGTATTGTTCAATTTGAGCATGTGGTACTCACCCATCTCCATGTATTCTGGGCTCAATCCTTCATATGGCTCCAGGTCATAGTCCAAATCCCAGCGCTGTGGTTCTCGTTTTGAATCTTTATCCTCCTCATCTGCCGATCCATCCTTCTCCTCCTTATACGTGCGATACATCTTCTTCAGCTTTCTGTAACATCAACCGTTTTGGCTGTGTTATTTTAAAAAAACTCTTCTATCACTCACTGTGCACTGTGTTGGTAATGTTAAACAGTGTGGAGAATTAAAATGTAATTTAACTAGAGAGTTAGGGGCTTCCTCTAATAGACTGGGGGTTCATTGCAGTATCAAAGAAATTAGCAGAGGGACCATGGGGAAGACTTTGCGTGTGTGTGTGTGTGTGTGTGTGTGTGTAAAACACTTACGGAATGGCAATTTCAAACACATTATTCTGAATGAGCTGCTTTCCCAGCATAATGATTCCCAGCTGAATACACACTTCTATAAGACAACCACCTGGAGAGCACTGGACCGAAAACACATGCACATGCAAACTGTTAGTTACGCAATGATAAAACACTGAAGACAAGCATATTATCATTTTAATAATTACCTCTTCCATGCGGAAATCCTTAAAGACATAAACATAGTCACCCGGACGACTGGCAAACCTAAATTAGCACACCAGAGATATTTTATAAAAGTTGGAATTGGATTCAACAATGGTACCCAGAAATTCAGGATTTTGGTGCAAGAGACTGAAGCATACTACATATTGACACACTATATTGTAAACTACATCATAATAGCATACTGTTTAGCAACACAACACATATAACACACAGACACCACAAAACAGGTTGTGATAAAACTGTAATTTGCATATGAAAATGTAGACATTAACTCTACAAAACAAATTATACAGTAATGAAAAATCTATTTTTACTTGTGTAAAAAAAAAAATGTAATTTAGGGTAAAAAATGCATTCTATACAATTATACATCATATACAATTATTATATAAAAGAGAATATTGCATAAGTAATATAAATATAGTGAAAAACATTAAATAGAAAAATAGGAAATTACTCAACTATCATATTTTGAATAAAGTCCCAGTAGTTAACGTTAGTTAATGCATTAACAAACAATAAGCAATGTATTTGTTACAGTATTTGTTTATGCTTATAAAACTATGTTTTTGGGGTGTTTTTTAGAGCCTGTCCTCCAACCAAAAACGACTCTATAGGTTGTTTCTGCAAGCACCTTAATGTGACCTATTTTTACGGTTCAAAGTTACACATCCTTTAGCGGGTGTAAAAATAATGACAGTGTCGTGTTGTGTCTAAAATTATGAATGACAGTCATTACCAATCAAAATGTGCGTGTATTTAAATGCAGTGTGTGGACTGTTTACACCGATCTCACTGTAATTTGGTACATATTTGACTTATTATGACCACACCTAACCCTCCTAAACTCATCCCTTACAGAAACAGTGCAAAATCATGATTTATAGTGCATATACATTTGATGTAAAACGCACATTCTTTGGAATCGAACCCATGACAACATAGATAAAAGAGTATAAAATATTATATTGGAAATGCTCTGTTGCTGATAGAGGTGCACTTGTAGTATACGCTCTGATGGATTATACTTTGGACAATTATTGGTTGGAGGACAGGTCGTTGTACTTGTTAGGTCCATTAAATAATATTAACAAATGTAACTGACTGATCATTGTGTGTGTGTGTGTATATATATTATGTTAACTTAATTTTTAAGGTGTCACAGTGTAATTTATGTTTAAGTACTGAGTATTGTTAATTAACTACATGTACTTAATATATGGTTAGGATTTGGATTAATTTAGTGTTATTATAATAGTAAGTGCATGCAATGTAAAACAAGGGCACCTTAAAATAACAAGTAATTTGTGATTGTTGGTTCATGTTAACTAATGTTAACTAATGGAACCTTACGGTAAAAGGCTAACAATACTTTTTGTTTTTCATTGTTGCATGGTTTTAGGTTAATCTTTATATATACAAAAATGTGATATATAGACGAACATATATAACATTCTCAACAATGGACTGCACAGGACAGACACACAACACTACAGTATACAGTATAGACACTAGTGTAGACACAACACTACACACAAACACAATACTACAGTAAGCACATCACTAGACTGATAAACAACAGCAAAGTACTTTATAATAATCCAATTATCACTGCCCCGCAACAGAGACTTTACTTTGGGTGGGTTTGCTAATGGGATGCCAATTTACCTGCCCTTAAAGAAGGCCACATAGAAGACAGGTGCAAATGCATTCATGCTCTTCAGCAAAAAAGCTTTCAAGATCACATGCTCCTCGAATGTCGATTCAGTCTTTGGAATCTCTGCAAGTATCACATGAACATCACATTCATGATAATCGTCGGTAATGCATGATGTTTTCTTCGCTAGAGTCAAGAAAACAGAAACATTTCATCTTTTCACCGTCATGTTAACACACCGAGCTCTGTAATCCAGGCCGCTATAGCGCCGTAGATCTCATCCAGCACCAGAACCACCAGCAAGTTGATGATGACAGCGGTGGTTGTCACGGTTACACGCACATTAGCCTTGGCCTCGTGATCAGGGTTCATTGACATAACGGCAAACACAATGATGCGGTAGAGAATCACTCCAGACACGGCAGAGAACGTGACCCCCACCTGACAAACAGGTATATATATATATAAATATATTAGCTATAAAAACAATATGACAAATGTCGTTGTGTGGAAAGGTACCTACCATCAGGAGGATAGAGGATATGTTGATGCAGTATCCTGGCAGCCGGTCTGTCCATGACAAAGACTCAGAGGCAAGCTACAAGAACAACAGGATGTTACTTAATGCTCACCAGCTGTCTATACACTAGCTACCGAAGATCCATAATCATCTTGCAATTATTATTTGTGACCCGTGCTGAAAAAATGAGCCGCACGGGCTGACTGCATGCTGAAAAAGTTAAAATTTGAGGTTTTCACAAAAATAAAGTAATTAAGGCCTAGTGATCTCAATTGTAATCAAACATCTAAAATGCTAATATAGGTAGATTACAGTATTTCAAAATATCTGTCTTGGCGAGTATTCACACAAACACAGTCTGTTATGTCTTAATAAATGTTTGGGGAGCTGTTGGGGATGTGTAATATATATTAGATCTGTGCATTACAGTAGGTCTTAATATATGGGCCATCTGTCTCATTAATGTTCATTTAACATGAAACAAAGGAATCACTGAAACTGAGAAAAAGATAACATTTTTTGAGGTAAGCAAATGGTTGCAAACAATTTATTTCAGCTGCATTTAAATACAAATGTCAATTTCGAAATTGCTAAATTTGTTCATTTAAATGTAGCTAAAATAAATTGATTGCAACCACTTACCTTAAAAAAAGTGATTCGTTTCAGTTTGTTTAGATTTGTATTTGTTCTACTGTTTATTAGCATCTTTGTTCCAACAAATTTAAAACAAAAACTATGCTGTGATTATTAATGTAGCGAATATTAAGAAAAGTGAAGGAAAGGATGCAATGTAATGATGGAAATCTTCACAAAACATGGACTAACTAATTCATGAAATTTGCTGATTGTAACTGATTTTGCCAGCACAGGTCACATTTGTATAGTATGGAAAAAAACAATATGGGCCCATAATATAAGTCTGTGCCAGGGGTTCAATCCTGTTCCTGGAGTTCAGTTCCAACCATGATTAAACACACCTCCACCAGCTAATTAAGCTCTTCAGAAGCACTTGATAATTACAGACAGGTGTGTTTGATCAGGGTTAGAACTCTACTCTGCAGGTAGGACTGATCTATTTAGTCATTTTTTAAACAGAACATGAACAATGTAGATGCTTAATCTCTATTCTAGAATTTTTACAAAACAAGCTTCTGGCGCATGGTATGTTATGTTATTTATGTACATTACAGTCAAAATGTGATGCTTTTGGAGAAAAATGAATAGTAAATAAAACTAATAGAAATTTAGGTCAAGAAAAGTACCTATAAAGGTAACTATAATGATTAAACCTATATTAGTGTCATTAGCATACTACAGTTTTGTTATTTGTAACTTTAAATGCTTGAGCTCTTTAAAGCAGGATGGATTCTGATTGGCTAATAAAACAATTTTGAAAGTGATTTGAATGATATCAATGTTCAATGTCATTATCGTTACAGTAATGGATTGAGTTCCTTAGTCTCAGAATTAGAATGATTATTAAATGTTTTAATTATTGTTTTAGGATGGTGTTAGTGGTCACTAAGACTTGGTATAATATGCTTTCAGTTGGTGTATTTCACTAAATAATTAAAGACGTTTTAAAATAAGCACCACCGTATTGAACATTTATGATCAAAAAAACTATTAATTGGTTATTTATACCTAAAAAAGAAAATTGCATCTTTAAAAACATGCTAATATTGTCCATTAACAGTTCGGTCTCTAATATATTGTGTAGTTATTCAGTTAAATAAGTACACAATTTCTTTTTGCATCAAAACAGGAAACCGCTTTGGACTTGCAACAAACCAATCGTTGAAAGTAAGAGGGGCTGATCTGATTGAAGTGCCGAAGTTAATGAACAGCACGGATCCAACCCTCCCCCAGACGACCGCGCATGAAATCTGAATTAAAACCCTACACTTTCTCAGGTACTCGCACATACACACTGAACATGTGTCTTTGATTAGAGGAAGGACACCACTCTAACTTGCGTGTTTTAATCCCGCTCTGACTCTAATCCTGTATAATCTAGTGTGGAATACCCAGAGAGGTAATCTGCTTTGAGTGCCGTGTGTAGTGAGCGTGTACGCCACCGATAGTGTTTGAGCGCATACGTGTGTGTAGTGTGTACACGCCGCGGGCCTGACACTACGTACAAGGGCACAATGACAGTAACAAAAATCCGCAAAATCACATCAAGTGAAATTGCGACCAAACTGCTCATTTGGAAGGAGAAAAACACGCCGCCGACGCCATCCACTGGACTGAGTAATTCACAATCTAATTAATTCAATTGACAGAAAAAGGAGAAAAAAAGATAAGATAGTGCTAATGTGGGGTGGGGTGTGATGAGAATTAAGATGGATATGAGCCGGGTGGGGTCCTGCGGAGGTCAGGGCAGTGACCACTCTGTGATTGACAGCTGAGAACTAACCGCTTTATCCCTGAAGCCCCGCCTCTTCTGGTTAAGTTGATTAGCTCACTCTCTCCTAGACAGACACACAGTAAACTCAAATTATCTCCCCCCCTCCTCACCGGTGACTGTCCTCCTTTAGCAGACAGCAGCTTCTCTCTTCCTTTGTCATCCGTTCCTGCGTCCGGCTGGAACACAAAGCAGAGATTAAAAGCACTGCGCACATGCACTCATCTACCTGGAAAAAAGTGTGTGGGCTTCCAGGTATTTCAGCTCAGAGCAATTTTACGCAATTAATTAACTTAAAGTGAAAATTAAGATTAACCGTCAGATCCTGAATTGATAATAGTGAGTAAATATATACATATATATAAAGTAGAATATCTACTTTTCATATCATTTTTAAAAAATGAAGATATTTTCTATTATTTTTTAAAAATCCTAATTTAATTTGAAAAGCAAATACAATTCTACATATTAAACATCCCTAATGTAATTCCAATATTATTTTTAGAGTCATTAATAAAAATTAATCTATTTATTGTCTATTTTAAAAATATTATACAAATTATTACATTTAAGTAACATTTCATTTAAATGAAAATGTTAATTCTTACAGGAATCTTGTGCTCACTCCTTTAGAATGTTTTTGTATTGTTTTAAGTAATCATTAATGACTCCTTGTTCAGTAATATTTTAATAATTCAATAATATTTAGATATTTTTGAAAAATCTGATCTGATATTTGCATGATATCAGGGAATTGTGATTTCCATGCTTGGACAAGTCATAGAAATGATTAAAATTATAGGAAGACATGATAAAGCTTTAGTCATAGTGAATATTCATATTCCTCTATTATAATTTTTGCTCTTTTCAGATAACAACATATATTTTTACAATTATAATTCTTTATAAAATGTAAATTTTTATTTTAAAATGATTATTCAGTAATTGTAAAATTATGGAAATTGATTAAGAACCTCTTCCTCTCTTACCTCTTCTTTCTTCTTATTCTTTGCCTTCTTCTCTTGTTTCTTAAGGAGGAAGTCCTCATATGCTGGTCGTAGCTCATTCTGTGACACACACACACACACACACACACACACACACATCAAGCTCAGTGATCAAGGACTCCAGAGATGTCAAAACGCAGCAAATCCAACATCAATTCCTTAGACATGCATAAGCAAAACTGTCTCCATAGAAACAGGATTCACAAACACATGCACAACTGGAAATAATTATCTTGGTTCCACATTAAATCATTTTCTTGTCTTGAGGCAAAGACGCCAGTATGGTACAAAACTGCAAGTTCATTAAAAAGCACGTAACCCGCAGGGCTCTAAACTCAATCTATCAGAGCAATATCCTCTACAAGAGCGGTATATACTTATACATAGTAGGCATAAGATGATTTATTAATAACATAAAACGTGTTTCAACCAAACAAGTAGCATTTTCAACTTAAGTTCGTGATTCTCTGGCAAGAGCATTGCAGCCAGGATTATGGCATTGAGGTTAATGGTTTAAAATCAAGGTAAAGGATTCGTTGACACACAGGTTACTACAATGTTAATCTCCTGTAAATCTCCTCTATTCCTACGGATTCAGGGTTGATTCATCAAACAGCCGCACCATACACGCCGATGCAAAATTGACCCTCCTGCTGCGCAGAAAAAAGCAAAGGGAGATGGAGCGATGATGAGGGTGGGGGAAGTGTGAGGGGCGCGGAGAGAAATATGGAGTGCGTTTGAGCGTGTCGGGAACCATATAGAAACAGAGATGGAGAAAGAGAGCAGGAGATAGGTTTACCTCGGCCCTTTCCTATCGGTGAGCATGAAAGCAAAGAACACATAGCATTAGACACACGTGTTTACACTATTTAATATGCAGGGTAATTGAAGTTCATTATCGTTCCCATTAGCATGTCGCTTATGATCTCCATGGCATCCTGTTGAGAGCGCAGACCTTCATCCACTCAGCTCAATGCTTTAAGCAGAACACAATCTCATTACTCACACATGTCCTATCACACACACACACACACACACCGTCTCCCACCACTTACACAACACACACGTTCAATCTGAATCAGCTCCCAGGTGAACGGTTCAAACCCTAAAGAACCGTGAAATCTTGCATTTTCATAAACCTAATGAAGAGCAGACCATCAGCAGTCAGTGTGAGGGTCTGCTGGGGTTGCGCTAGAGAGAATTGGCTTTTATGTTGGATTATGTTTAGCAGTGCTTTATGAACTGAGTGGCGAGTTTGCGCTGATGCTCGTAGGGGGATTCTCGAGTGGTTTTTAAGAAGGCAGCTATATTGGAAATTATGCATAGCCATTATTATACTACAGTTAGGAAGTCATACTGGATATTCAGCTAAATGCTTTTTAAGACTAGATTTTTTGTCTTGTTTCTAGCCAAAATATCTAAAATTATTGTCTTGTTTTACTTATCTTTGCTCATGGCTATATATATATATATATATACAGTATATATATAGCATGTTGTATATGATGCAGTCACAGATGTGAATATGTCAGCTATTTTACAACTTCAAAAATCAGATTTTAGAGCTGCTGCTATTTGATAACGAATATTAGAGGTGTTCTGTGACTTTGATCATGTTTCTAGTATTCTAAAAATGCTTTGGACTTTTCTCACCTCATCGTCTTCCATGCCTGTCAGATCCCAGCTGTGCTGTAAACATCGCTGCCTCCTTTTCCAGTGCTCTAGAAACACTGCCGCTAAACACACACATAATTATCTATTCCTCTGTACACCACCTTATTTCTTCTCAATATATTATAAATGTACAGTGAACACATAGTTTATCATCAAATGCATATATTCATAAGCTTATACCCCAGAGGGACATAAAGATGGCGAAGCCCACGGTGGCGTGGTTATCAAACAGATAGCTGGCACGCGCCGTGCTGCAGATACTGCTCAGCTGCCAGTAATCACACACACGATCACACAGAGGACACATGGTGAAATTAAGACGCTCATCACACATCTCTTGACTGAAAGAGAGGGAGAAAATAATTATTGATAACATCAAAAAAATCACTGCAATACAAAAACAAAATGAAAATGTTATTTTGGAAAAAATATTAAAACTAAACCTCATAAAAAGGCTTAATGTAGAAAATAAATCAATGCAATTTAAATATAAATATTCCAGATTACATACTGTATTAGAGTTAGTGTTGGTTTGATATAAAGCAATTAACTTATTTTATTAAAAAAATTATAATTTGGTTGCATAATATATGTAGTTTATTAAATACACACACATACAGTATATATATTGAAAATATTTAAATGTCTATTTAATTAAATGTTATTTATATTGATATAATTTATATTATAAATAAATATATTTAATATATAAACATAACACATTTGTCTGAAATATATACATGTATGTGTGTGTATTTATACATATATATAATAAATATGCACATCACACATACATACATGCATACATACTATGCAAATAAAAGCTTTATTTTGGATGAGATTAGTCTTTAACAGCACCAAAAAAAGGTAAATAGCCTAATAAACACACTAAATAAAGTCGTAATGAAAATCTGTGAGGGTTAGATTCAGGGTTAGGGCATAGAAAAATATTAGTTTGTTAAAAAACATCCAAAAGCCCATCATGTGAATGTTACCTGGGCACATTGGTGTCTACGGTGAGGCAGCCATACAGGAATACTGCGACTCCTAAAGCCGAGGCTGGAATCAGCAGCTGTGTGTACACTCCCAACCAGGCAAAATACAGGCCAATCTTCTCTCCAAAGTACTTCCTGTTGAACGCAGGTAAATGGGTTACAGATCGGTTCCCAACAACCACTGGAACGCCACCACATGCAACTAAAAAACCTGTTTTATAAAACAATGACTGCACAGAATATGAACCTACAAATGAAAATGAATGCCATTTGCTAAATTATTTATTTATTAAAATATTTCCTGTTTTGATTATGCTTTCAGCAGCCAATAAAAGTGTCAGCTACACTGCATTCCAGAGCTTTCACCCTAATCAGCTCAGAATATATATATATATATAAACATAATAAAAAAAACTGCATACACATATATTATCAAAACAAAAAAATGTATTTGGATGTGATGAATCGCGTTGACAGCACTAGTGTTATTATACTGAAAGGGTTTGTTTGATAAGCATTTAGTGATGAGAATGAGATTTTTTTGTTCCTAAGGTGTTACATCACTTGCCAGCCAGGTGAATATCTTGAAAATCAAAAGTGAAACATCGCTCCTCAATATGCCACATGATTCAAAGTAGAGCTATTTACAGCAGGCCACACACACACATACACACACATACACACACACACACACATCAGACAGTTCTCATAAAGGACAACCAGCGAATAACCATCTGTGTGCTGAATATCATCTTTCACAGGGCCAGCTGGTAGTTATGTACATCATGTCTGATACCTTATAAGGTCCATTGGCTGAAATTTGAAGCAAGCTCCATAGTTGGCCCATTCCTCATGTAGCATCTGCATTACACATAAATATCACTTGTTACAAATCCTTTGCATCTTCTTAGAGATGACACATACGAGCATATCTTACAGTAATAAGCAGCTTGTTGTCAGTTTATCAATCAAATAAAAGCTTTTCCTAAATGTCAATCTGTGACACATTGCCAAGCAGGCCGCAGCACTCACCTGTCTGTCATTGCGATGCTCTTTATCTTCCGAGCTGTCAAAGTCTCCCTGCAGCAATGACAACACACACAGAGCTCTACCCAAACCACTTCACACATTTATACTGAACTAACAGACCGATTACAAATCATCTGTATTTAACTTACATCATGCAGAGGGAAGGCAGAATCATAAACCCCTTTAGCTAGCATTGATGAAATACCTGAGACAGAAAAGGGAGAGAATTTGGATACCCGTAGTGGAAATATAAAAAAAGTAGAGTTGGCATCTCCACGAACATACCCATAGTTTGACAGGTCTGCGTGCAGGCTGTGCGCCTCAGAATTTCATAAACCTATGAAAGAACACAATAATACAATAAAAACAACATACATACATTAAAGAATTAGTCCTCCCAAAAATAAAAATGACGGCATATTTTACTCACTCCCAAGCCATGTACAGTAGATGACTTTCTTCTTTCAGACAAGATTTAAAAAAATGTATACTGGCTCCTCCAAGCTTGGTAAAGCTGGTGGATAGCATCCATTATTTTGAAGCTCAGTAAATCGGATATACTAACTTATAAAACTAACCTCCAGGCTCTGGCTTCTTGTCTGCTCTATGATTGGCGTTTAATGCAATACGTTGCATGTCAAGTCAGAAGTCAGCCAAGAGGCTCAAACTCAGCTCTTTACGTTATAATTTTAAAACTACAAATATTTTTGTTAGAAAAACCCATCGATCTGCTTCAGAGGACATGTTATAACCCCCCCGGAGGCATGTTGGTTAGTTAACTTGTGGATATATCTGATTTTCGGAGCTTCAAAATAATGGGCACTATCCACCAGCAAGCTTGGAAGAGCCTGAACACAGACTGTGTTCGTCAGAAAGAAGAAAGTCATATACACCTACAGTAGGATGACTTGGGGATGAGTAAAACATGCCGTAATTAAAAAATTGTTATAAGTACAATGTACTTATTGTGTTCATGAGCTGGTACTGAGGTGGGATACGGGTCAGGTTAGGAACCGGTTGGGGTGGTATGGGTAAGTTTAAGGGTGGGTTAAGGTGTAAGGGATGGGTCAATAGTATAATTATAAATCTACAGAACATAAGAAAAAACATATATGTACATATTAAGTGCATTCTACGTAAATAGTAATTAAGATCACCTAATATAAAGTGCGTTTAAACAAAACAAACCAAAAACAGAGTATCTTAAAAAGGGCCCATCGGAAAGATATTCCAGGTTTTTTTTGTTATTTGCTGAACATTCAGCTCATTTCTCCAGGGAATGTTCATGCAAGTTCATGAGTTATGTAGTGATGTCTATTTCATAAATAATTTTTGAGTCAGTTCTTTACAGTGAATTGGCTGACAAAAACAATTTGAATAATTCATTCTTGATATATTCAACACACAGACACATTTTATACTATAGAAATGGTAGTGTAATGACACTTTTTTGGTGCTTTTGTGTCATTTTTGGAGGCTTCAAAGCTCCAGTCAAAATTTTCCTCAAAAAGAAAAAATTATCATTGCATCATTTTCTCCTTTTATGTTCCACAGCAAAATGGACCATTAGAATAACATTAATCACATCATTTTCATTTCTGGATGAGCTATTGCTTTAAAATCAGTTTTTCTTTAAAATCAGATACTTACAATTCGACCTCGTGTTGCATTGCTGAACAAGCTGTTTTTCGACTTTATATCAAATCTGCAAAATAAAAGGCATCCCATTAGACCAACGCATGGTCTTGCTATTTGTAGGTCTGGCTGTCTGCGAATGCTGGCACTCACAGGTGTAGCTTGTCTCTGCTGAACGGCTGGGATAGCACGCGCTTGCGTGGGTCTTGGGGCTCCGGGACGCCCGGCTGGAATGGTTGATTGATCTTCGTCCAAAACGAGTTTATTAAGCCCATGAGCCCCGTCTTCTCTTTCAGCTGATATTTCTGGAAAAACAACCATAACACAACTAAAATTAAACAGATATTAATCCATTTATATCCAGAGCTAAAGAGAAACGAGACACACTAGAAGTTGAGACCAGGGTCAGATGATTTATGGAATGAAAATTGCAGGCAAACAAAGCAAGTGGGTCCATATGTCTCAACAGCTAATCCACCATTATCAGATTATATCACTGAATACAACCCACCACCTCAAAGGATAAATCATTCTTTCAGGATGTCGCTCTGAGCCAAATTTAAATGTATGGGAAAATGTGCCGATAACAATCATCTTAGTATGCAGTGTATGACAAATGCCTCTTGCAGGAAAACATTTTACAAGTAATCGGCTTGTTGACCGTGTAATCAGATCACTTTTTTTTCCTCTGCAGTGTTCAGACTTTTGAGAATTGACTTTTGGTATTACAACTGCTCTTAGACCGCACCAACCGGGAGCACTTACAAAGATCATCATGGAGCCAAAGCTCTTAACACCAAAAAACATGACACTCATGGGCTGTGCCAGTGTCCATATTAAGAGTGACTGTTGAGTCTGTACTGCTACGGTAAAAACCTGTTAAATGGTTAATTCCTGTAAAATTTACAGGTAAAAACAGTAAACTAGCATTACTAGAATTCCCTGCATTGCATTTCAAATTTAGTTTGGATTTGTTGTTTCTTCTTAGTTTGTTTTTCTATCATTTATGTTTATTAGGGTTGTATGTTACATGTAATGTTGTTAAATTAATGTTCATTGCATATTTCAATTTAGTGAGTGTCAAGAATTTAAATAGGTTAGTATATTAACATTATATCAGATAATAAAATTACAGTATTTAATTGTAAATGTAACTTAAACCATAAAACCTCAAATGTTGTTATTGTATTTTTTTCCAGGTTGAATTCTGGCAAACACAGTTGCTGTTTTTTTACTGTAAATGGTTTTGCAGTGTAGTTTACTTGTCAGTACAACACTGGAGTAAAATGTACAGTATATAACATATTTAATGTTCAAGTCTTTCAGATTTGCTTTCATGGTTACTGAATGGAGTTAAAAACCTCTTTACGTAGTACCTACATTGTGATGAGGTGACCACGAGTTGCAGTGCGAAAGCCTAAGACTTCAGCATCAGTATAATGGGTCATATAAATAATGTGTTATTTTATTTTCAAGATATTGGTCTAAAAAGGAACACTACATATTTAGAATAACAGAATTAGTTTTACATGTATAATGAAAAACAAAAGATAAAAATAAGTCTGAAGCATAGTGAGCTAATAAATTTGTCTTACCCAGGCTACATTTATTTGATTAGAGTTACATTGTAAAATATTACTATCATTTAAAAATAACAGAATATATTTCAATAGTTTTTAAAAATGTAATTTATTTGTTTGATACAAATTGTTTGAATATTTTAATATCATTACTCCAGTCTTCAGTGTTATATTATTTGCTGCTCAAGAAACATTTCTCAATATTATCTATGCTGAAAACACTTTACAGCATTATCTATGCCGCTTAATATTTTTGTACAAACCATGATGCTTTTTTTTTTCAAGATTATTTAATGAGTAGAAAGTTCAAAAGAACACAAGGTTGAAGGTTTGATTCTCAGAAAACACATATAACATATCTTATTAACTCTTTTTACAGCAATCCCTGTTCTAGGTGTATTACGGTAAGGAAAGCCTTAGCGCTTGTCCTGAATGAGTTACTGGAATGAGCAATTATGATCTTCATAAACGGAAGGATCAGAGACAATATAGATCATAATACAGTTCATATATATAGATCAGGCATGTAGATTTTGTATCTAACCATTTTGGACAAAGTGATTGATAACACTGTACACAAAGCAGCACTGCAATAACAAATGCTGTTTTATCAGGCATTACTGGCATGATGAAATGAAAATGAGACCAACTGACCAATCCCCACAGACTAGCACCAGACAAAGGTTTGGAAAAATTATTCGTTAAACAAATCGTTTGAGAGTCATTGAGCAAAAGGGAAAATAAATGCATATTATAAACAATAAAAGTGACCTTGCATGCATATCAGCCTGTTGTTGGGGACTCCTAAAACCAAAAAATATGAATCTTTCAATCCCATAATAGGGGCAATTTAAAGATTCTGACAAATTTATGCATGTAAAGTAAATGGTGTATCCTTATATTTTTTCCATGGGGCAGTTAAAAAGAGTCAATGGAATCAGAACATAGGTCCCTAAAAGCTTCAAGAGCCTCAAAAATGAACCTCTACGCAGAGCTCTGACACCTCTTTATATTTAATTCTCAAATGGCAGCTTTTATGTGTCTGTTTCCCATTTATATTGACTCACCTTTTTAGTCGGCACTCTAATCTTAAGGAGTTCTGCCTCACGACTGAGAACGGACCAGGGAACATGGAGACGGGTAAACCGGACCGTTCTCATCTTGAAAGAGAAGAAGAATAAGTTTAAAGGCTGAAGTAAAGCACCATTGAATAATGAAGCCAAATTAGTTTGCAGGATGAAAACCTGGTTCAAGATAAGGTGATTGGTGCAAACACACACACATGCAGTTTAAGAAGCAGCTGTTACTAAAATGGTCTTATTTAGCGTGGATGAATGGCACACACACACATCAAACACAAACACCTCTGGCAATGAGGATCAACCATAATCTGCCTTTAGGCTGGAGACAGCAGCACTCAAATTTAATCCACACCAACATAACACAACTGATCTACCACCATCACACCACCAACAATCAAACGTACACCCACATCACCGCTTTCACTCAGGATTTTGCTCTCATCAGTCAATCTTTATGCTAAAGTGAACCCAGGGGCCAATTTCAGATCTACACAGATATCAGACATATCTTTGCATCTTAAGATGAATTCATTTAGCTAGTTATGGAATCTCAAAATACATTGGTTTGCCCGTCAAAATCATTTGCAAGTACAGTATAAACATAGAATTTGTTTTATGCAGTTAATTGCACATTGAATTAAACATTGCATTATTAGTATTATCATGGAAACAAAAGCTAAAAATGATAATGGACCTAAAAAGGGGCATTTTGCAAAATATAATTTCTTTTAGGCTGAAATATCTAGCATGTAATTTATTTTAAGGTGTAGTCAAACCTGGATAATAATAGGAACTCTATTTGGATTCATGAGAATATTACTTGAGTATAAGCTTTTTGTGGAAAAAGCTGCATGAGTCAACCAATCTACTGCTATTCAGAAATACTAAGCTCTCCCTGCTTCAACTTGGGAAAATCCATGATGCAGGGGGAACCGATCATCTCTTGTGACAACCACAGTTGCATCTGTCGCAAATATATCGCCGGGGGGTGACCACTGCAGCATTGCAGGAAAGCAAAATATGATTTTTGGCATCTGTTAACTAGTATTAAAACACGCTGCACTGCTTGAAAATGAAAACTAGCTCCCCCTTCGAAAAAGATAGACTTTTCTTGCTGTGGGAGGGTTTGGGCCTTTTCTAAACTGGGTCTCCAATTCTTAAGTTCCAAGGTCACCTTGGGAATCTCTTGATTGTGTTCATTCTGTTGGTTTTGCACTCAAAACTGTGCTCATCCCTGATTATGCATAGCTCAACACACCAGATAATGATGCATTAATATGTTTGTCAGGAAAATGATATAGAGACACGCATGGGCAAACAAGAACACACGCAGTCTATACTATGCTACTCAGGGTAATTTCGCGTTATGCATATTTTTGCATATGCATATAATATTTATCGGATCAGATTAATTAAGCCAAACAACCCCCTTTTTTCTTCCAAAAAAGATACAACACCAACTGTGAAATCACACTATTGTTTAAACATTTTGAGTCAGTAAGTTTTTTAAAGGAAATTAAATTAAATTGATCAAAAGTAACAGTAAAGAGATTTATAATGTAATCTTTTAATCAAAGAATCCTGAAAACAATGAATCTTTTTTTTGCATTACAGGACTAAATTACATTTTAAACTATATTTAAACAGAAAACAGTTGTGATAATATTTCACTGTGTTTTGCTTAAATAAACACATCCTTGTTGAACATACAAGAGTTTAAAGATTAAAAATGCTTTTGAACAGTTGTGTGTGCATGTAAGGAGATGACAACGTTTCGGCAACGTGTTGCAGAATGCATTATTTCTTACTTATTATACTAAAAACAGTAGTATGCAGTGGGCTAATATTCCAATTTTCTGAATGCACAAATAAACACAAACCTCTTTGTCATGTTCAATCTCCAAGCCTTCTTCCTGAAGTCCTCTTTCAAATTCCTCTCTAATTTTATCTTGTAGTTCGTTGCCCGGTTCCATTGCTAGCCCCGCCTCCAGCACCGCCTCCAAAATATCGCCCTTCGTACTTCTGCGTGAAGGGGTGGGGCTTTGAGACGGCACGTTACCGTTAGAGACAACAGAGTGCCGGTGTTGGGACTGGCGTCTCTTGCAGTGATAAACAAGAACATAGTCTACTCTTCTGCAGCCGTCTGCAAAACACAGCCCTCCTCCTGGACCAGGACCCGGCTCCTCCTGAAAACACACACAAGCGTTCTTCAGCTCGGTAACATCTAGACACATCTGCATGGCCACACAGCGAAAGCTGTAATTACAGATTCCTGGAGCTCTCTCAAAGCTGCGTAGCGTGTAGTTGGCAGTTTTAGCAAAAAAATTGAGGATCTGGGTCATCCACTGATTGGCTGGTGGTTCAAAGCTTTAGGATGTTCCTGTCATACTCATGTTTGACTCGAATTCTGCTTTTTAGCAAGGTGCCTAACTAGGACGGCCCCTGTGGTTTGCAAACTGTGGATGAAACCGTCTGATGATTTTGCTATTGTGGCTTTCATAATATTCTTTTCACACTACAAAAATATTATGTTCAGAATATATAAGATAATATATTTTACCACCAATAAGAAAAAATGAAATGAAAACTTATATTTTGCAAAAAGATGTTTTGTTATGTAATTACTGACATGCATTATAATTTTCATAAGCAAAAAAGAAAACAAAACTGTTTTGTTAGTGTAAAGCAAAACAACAACAGTTTACTATGCATACATTTTTATTTTAATTTTTATTTATATTTTATATAAATATATATATATATATATATTTTTAAAAAGTTAAATTTTTACTGTATGATAAAGAACTTTATAATGTGAAAATGCCTTGGGTTTTCTAAAGGCTAAGCAATGAGAACGTCTAGTGCAGTGGTTCCCAACCACGTTCCTGGAAGCCCCCCAACACTGCCTGTTTTCCATGTTTCCTTAATCAAACACCCCTGATTCAGATCATCAGCTCATTAGTATAGACTTCAAGACCTAAAATAGGTGTGTCAAACAAAGGAGAGATGTAAAACGTGCAGTGTTGGGGGGCCTCCAGGAACGTGGTTGGAAAAGTGTAAATATTTAACTGATGTCATTTAGTAAATGCTTACTAAATAAACTGTGATACATTGAAAACACATTGCAAGTTCCACTGAAGCACACTGAGATCTCTGGAAAAAAAAAAAACTAATTACAATGAAGTATAAATATTTAATTTATGCAGATGAGAGTTTTTCATTTAACTTTTAATTTTAGAAAATATAACATATAATTTCTAATTTCTTCTTTCTTTCCTTTAATTTTGGTTCCACCAAAGCATGTTGAGATCTTGTGAAGTGTTTTTCTCTAGAGAATGGATTCTCGGACTATAACTGTCTAGTAGTGTTATGGATTCTTCAATGGTAAATGCCAATATCTAGAGATCTTTTCCCACTGACTCCAACCCACAGTCTTTGTGTGAACAGCTTACAATTGCAAAACCATTGCATTTCCGTGTCACCTTACTTGACCCCTGGGGGTCCGTGAAGCTACTGCATTGAGTCTATTGAAAAGATGCACATATTCAAATATTTTAAAATGATCCAACAGAACCATTAATAAATGCAATAAATGTTAGTTAATAAGTTAACATAAAATGCTCTAAAAATAATACCCGTCTTTAATAATAAGCAACATTTCTGCATTATAAATCCTGCATTAGACAACAGAAATCACGCACCGTGTCCTCAGCAATGTCGTTGACCTCATGCCCGCCGCTGGCCATGCCCTGCTGGCCCAGTTCAGAGATATCTCGGGCAAGACAGCGGAGTTTCTCGCTCTGCATTGAAGAGGGCTCACTCTTCACGCCAGAAACACGCATGCGCTCAGGGGCCCCGTTCCAATTTTCTGTTAGATAAAGATATTCACTGGTTAATTTTGATGTCTAATAATATCTTGCTGAAAGTCCTATTTTATGGCGTTTCTTTATCTGTTTCTTTATCTGCTTTGACAATGCATGCCCAACTATCATGACAATAAATTGCTTCAAATTGAAATGGAACTGAGAGAGAGTGAGTGAGAGAGAGACATAGAGAGAGAGAACGCAACCATTTAAAAGTAGAGGCTAAAAACCTTTCAGCACCAAGGACAGCGACACAGTTGAAGGCTGTACGTCAATACAATGACGAGAAGCTGTAAAACTGACTCCTACACCTTCCTCTAGTCTTTTTTGGAATATTATCACACCTGACTAAAGCGTCACTTAAATATGCCTCATGCCTTCAGGTAAACAAACACAGGGATTCATGACTCTAAGAGAAAGCTATAAGCGCATTTACGCCACCTGACCAAACCATGCATCACACCACAGTCTATTTGTGCATTTATTTCCCATTGTTTTTGTATCAAAATACAGTTTCCATTCTGTCGCCAGTTTCAAATAAGGGAAAAAAGATTATAAAGTATATTTGATTGGTATAAGAAAACAACACATGGCGTCAGATTGCGCTTGAAATAGCTCCAGCTTATTGCCCCAGCTAATTATACAAACCCCCTCCGACAACACTGAGCCCTCTTATTGTTTTCCAAAGCAAAGGATGCATTTTAACACAATTAGTTGCAACGTTAACGAGAGTTAAAGTGTGAGAGGCAAATAATGTCGTGAGCCTCATTTCAATTAACACCAACGACCAGTTTGGTTCCACTCAAATGTTCAGTTTTCACCACATCAGACTAATTAATTATAAATGCATGAGTACATGAAATAACATGCATGCTTTTGCAACAGTTGTATATCAAACGATAAACAAACAAGCCAATTTATTCAAGGGCCAATTGCACAGATAAACAGCAAATGCATTTTCCCCTTTGGCTCAGAGAATCCAGTGCACTCGCGCACAAACAACAGCGTTAACAAACAAGGTCCACCGGAGTGCTAAGGACTGGTACTCACCCGTGGCAGAGGGCGACCTGTTCAGTGCCATGTTCATGTTCCCGGTGATATGGTGGACAATCCGCTCGCGGCCCCGCGCAGCTTAACGCGCTCGTGCTGCTCCCGTTAATTCCGTGGAGCGCTCGAGACGCTCAAACTTCCAGCGCGCGTGCACCGAGAGAACAGTGACAGCCGACACAACCCCCCTCCCCCTCACACACACACACACACACACACACAAACAGAAGGTATCTCTCAGAAACAGACGCTAAATGCATGACTAATAATTACGAACTAACCGTGGAAAATATTTAAAAACTTAAAAATATAATTATAATATGGTTTATAATCAAGAATTATATTATAAATACATCAGTAGATTATAAAGGAATGCAAATACTGTCATCATTTAGGCTGTTCACCCTCACGCTGTTCAGAATCAGAGTTTCAATCACTTTTTAAAAGATTCATTTGGATCCGTTCACTGATTCATTCAGTGACTCTTTCAGCAGGCCAAGTGCATTGAGAGGTAGTGAATCACTCACGCAACAGATTCGTTAAACATACAGCGTTAACCAGGCCTCAGGGTCGCTAATTAAATGTGTAAATATAAAAAAGCGATAGCGATTTCTTTACAGTCGGCCAGAAAATGAATCATTCATTCGATTCGTCTATGAACAAGATGACTCCTTTGATTCAGTTAGTTCGAGCTATGCTCCAGTCAAATAAACTCAACCTACGACACCATTTAATACATCAACCAACTGATGCATTTACAAAAAATATTAGCGTTTACATTAGTTAACAACATTTATTGTGATCTTAAAATTATATTTAAAGGAAAATAAAATTTCACTCCTCAGGGGCCCTCCACCCACTTGGGGCCACTAATTTAGTCCCACTTTTCACCCAACTACGACTCCACTGATCTTGACTACTGATGATGAATATTCCGTATGTGGGCAATACATCCGTCATCTTGATATCTCCATTTGACCTGTTTTTGCATTCTGAAAATATTTTCTTTAAAAGAAAAAATATTGGTATTTAAATCACTTGACTTTTTATCTGTCAGCTCCTCAGCTCATAAGGCTCTGTGGCAAAGGCAGCATATTTGAATTTTGCATGTGCAAATATTATTTGAATGGTGTTGGAATACAGAACATAGCGTCTGGACTATTTTTATGACTATTTATATAGTTCTTTATTGCCTTGGCAGCGCTGGAAAAAGAGTCAAATTTTTGGTAAACTATTGGTATATGCATTATATAATAAAAACAATAAGTTAAATAGATGTAATTTTACATTTGAATAGTGGATTCATTGTGCTGTTGACATTTAAACTGGGTCAGTAATTGTGTCTCTTTATCTTCTTATCTTCTGTCCAAACTCATTTGCAGCCTATTGTCGGTTTGTATAAACCTGTTATGTGCTTTGTTTAAAACCACACTGACATTTTCTTGGGTCATATCTTCAGAGAACTGAACCTGCTCTTATGTGTTGGACCTGCAGCTCAGAGACTTAACCATCAGTCAGTTCATTAAGAGAGAATATTAAATGGTTGTAAATAAGAAAACTGAAGCAATCATTTTGCCAGCAATCTGGTGTATTAAATCCCATCAGAGAATGCACAGACTATATCGATGCACTTTCACAATTATCTTCAAAACACATCATAATAATGCAGTGACTTTCCAACATGATTGTATAGTTATTATGAAGGTCATAGCAGGTGGAATTGAGATTAATCCATTTGTGCTCATAACAAATTATTCACGTTATCATGAACAGTAACCCAAAGCATTTTATTCAAACATTATTTAAACCCTGTTGAATATATAATAATGCCACACAACACAGATATATATTTAAACATATGTAATGTAGGTTCTTGATATTACAAGTATTTAATGTGTGATTATATCCTTCAACGCCCTTCTCTGACTGATTGACTGATCAGTATTCTTCATGCACATGAACGCTCTCACACAAATGAGTTCAAGTGTCCAGAGCACCAACAAGTGGCAGTACTTGTCCAGTACTTGTTTAGCCTTGTTCTTTATTGTAATAAACACCATAAACTACAATCACACATAATAGTTGTGCATGATCACGAATACATTTGCAGGTTGTTTAGTGGCAAAATGGAAAAGCAGTAATCAGAAATTACTTGTGATGTGTCTTAATGGTTTATACGTTGAAATACAAAACAGAAACGTATGATAAAGTGCTCATTTATCCACTGAGCCACAAACCGACTGTAGATGCATATATGCAAGTGTATTGTTATCTTATAAGGTGCTTTTCAGTTGCTCGGACAGGCATGTGACATGCAGTCGCAGCCGGTGACGGCGAGGACTTGGTGGTGTGTTAGTGTGCCGTTAGCGCAGCGCAGGGGAACATTCATGGGCACCGTGCCTGTAGCTGAGCAACACACACACTCGCTCTCGACCTTGTGCTTTTCCAGGGAGTACATAGACTTGCTGCCACAGTTTCCCTGTGATTGAGAGAAAAAGATAGATAATATGTGCAGAGCTTCACGCTATAGTTGCAAAAAAAAACATTAAAATGCCTCGACTTGCCTCGCAGTAAGTGAGTTCTATCTTTTCTTCGGATTGGCAGTCATCCATTCTAATGTAATTCAGCAAACCCACAGTCCTCCTGCACTCTGGCTCAGTACCTAAACAGACATATGTGCAGATCAGTAGGATGGAGTCAGGCCGCCTGGGAGAAATGCAGCATTTTATTTATTTATTTATTTTTATAGTTTTTTTTAGAAATAGTGATTAAAAAAGAAAAAAGTAACTATTTTTGATATGCAAAATTTAGCCATAATGTCTAGATCACAACAACATCTAAAAAGAAATAAATATTATATATTATATACAGTATATGTCGTTTAATTTGTATATTAAACTGTGGGGAGCCTCTGATTTATATTTACCCAACTGTACCTAAATCTAGGAAGTCAAAGTGGGCGACTTAAAGTCAGAGGAGAAATAAAGTGCACGAGATGCTAAAAAACCCCAGCTCACCTGTAGATGAACACAGAGCTCCACTCTTAAATACATGTGCATATATTTATTAATTTAAGTGGCAGACTTGTGATTTGATAATCTCACTAATCCATATCACACAATCGTGCAGCCATAGGCAGAAGGTATAAATGGTGATTGTGGTGGTTGTTCTTACACATCTCACAGCAGGTGTCTCCTATCTTGCTTATTTTACCCTGTGGATCAAGAATACATTGTTGCACTTATTATTATGCAAAACAATACAAGTGGTTTATAAAAAGTAGAGTATGTTCCTGGAGTGGTGTTTAGGGTTTGGTAGATTTAGGATTAGGAACAGGGTTTGGCATGCAATCACTTGATAGCAGTCTTATTCTAGGATTAGGAAAGTGAAGTGTGTGTGTGTGTGTGTGTACCCCATGTTCTAGGCAGCGTTTGCGGTCAAACGGAGGACATGTTGTCACAAGCGTCTCCAACACCAGTTCTTCATTCTTATTCACGCTGCATGTGTGCTTAGTGCAGCCATCTGTACGTGTTGCATTTGCCTGAACACACACATATGTACAGATGTATGACACTATCTCTGGAAATCAATAGAACATCTGGAGCATTTAAACTACTGGCTCATGGCATTTTTTTTACTGTAGTTTTCTTTAATGATTGATAAGTAATGGCCTAACATTGGTTGGTGGCTGCATTTATTTGATTAAAAATGCAGTAAAGTTGTAAAATATTATTGCACTTTATAATAACTACTTTCTATTTCACTCCTGTGATTCAAAGCTGAATTTTTCAGCATCGTTCCTACAGTGTCACATGATCCTTTAGAAATCAGCACAATACTAATACTGACTATTCTGGCTATCATGACATTGACTTGTGACTCTGTCTGCACATATTTATTACTTTCAGAGTGACCAGCTGTCCGTCAGGTCGTTGAATGCTACATTCAGTTGCTACACAACGTCCGCAGCAAGCATTAGGGATCGGCTCCAGCGTGTATCCCTACAAAACAAAGCACACATGTGACTGTACTCGTGCATATATAGAGCTGACAGTCATTTAAGAGGCTGTTTCCATAGAAATGAGGATTCTGTCATCATATTTAATGATGTTTAAAAATCGTTTTTTTTTACGTCAAAACCTGACACATCTAAGTGCACAGTTCCAACGTGAAAATGTGAATGAAATTGCTGCTTTTTAAAAGTTATGCTTCTTTTATTGCATTGCGAAAGCAGCTTGGAGGTTTTCAGTGCATCTGGTTTTGTGCTCTGTGGAGCAAAGAAAGTCATGTTGGTGAATGATGAGAGAATTGTCATTTTTTGTGGGTGAACTACCCCTTTTATAATCTTCAGAGTGAGGGTTTTACCTCTGAGCAGGGGGAGCAGCTCATTTTCCTGCAAGAGAGCCGATTACTCCTCTTATCTCTCACACACTCGCAGTGTGTGCACACATCCACCATCATTCGCTCTCCAGCCTGCTCACACACACAGAGCAAGACACCCCAAAGTCAATCAGTTATGCACCAAGACATCTGCACACGACACATTAGTATTCTGTATGTTAACTCTACGTCTTTACCGCAATAACAGTTTGATTCAGCACGCAGACATCCATTGGAACTGCAGAAAGAAAAAAAAGCATTAATGTCTAAGGAAGGATGACAGAGAGCAGCCCTGAACAAACAGAGTGTGTGCAGGGTCCAAAATTAACACTTCAAACACCAAATGGGATTTGGCGAGTATGAAAACATTTCATGGTTTTACTGATATTGAAAACCATCAGCTTTAGTCAGATTAATTATCAATGGACAACAAAAATGTTGTAATTTTTTTTTTGCCACAAATATGCATGAAAATTGCAAATTGTCAAATTTAAATAAATGTTAAAATATGACTTAAATATTAAAAATAGTCAAATTAAAATACTGTTAATATTAAAATGTAAATAAAATAAATTATTGTAAATTATGGAGGACCTGGTTGAGGGCTCCAAGTTGTTTTTTTTTTTATTTCCTGAAGCACATTAAAAATAATAGCTTGGCAAATGATATGTTCAGATAATGTGTTCTTTTCCGGCATTCAAAATAAATTAAAAAATCCTCATTTGTTCTCTGCCGTGTTAAATTTAATCAGTTTCAATCACAAAATGATTTAAGACATGTTTTTTTAGCTGTTATATAATAGTGCAAATACCAGTAATTTGACGAGCGCAAACATCAGTGCAACACATTGAGTGATTCAATGGAATACTCTCTTTGCACATCTTTCATAAAAACCTGACAGTACTATTTTAACACCAAAAATACAGTCTGGGCTGGTCTTAGTAAAACTGGCCCTAAGTATGACGTATGATTGACAGCTGTTGAAATGAGTACTAAAAAAAAAAAAAAAGGACATTCAGCCCCAGAACACACATTTCAGAGTAGAATTACTGGCTATAACATAGTTTTTTAGTGAAACAGCTATGGAAATATATTATGATTCCTTGTCAGCAATACTCTGTGTTTTCCGTCAACCGGAAGTGGGCAGGATCATACAGGTTAAAGGTGCAATATGTAATATTTCCATGCAATTCTAGACCAGAATCTGCCCTAAAAGATGCTTTTCAGAGAAGAAATACTGGCTATAGCGTTGTTTTTACAGAAATAGTTATGTAAACATAACATGGCTTTAGAAGCGTCCAAAACTTACATACAGCTCCTTTAAGTGAACTTTCTGTGTTAGTTGCGTGTGCGAGACTGTACCGCAGTGGCAGGTGGGGCAGCAGTTTTCTGCTGTATTGCACTGGAGCTCTGTGCCCAGTGGACAGGTTGGTGTGTCCATGAGGTGGCAGGATACGTTGGTATGCTGGATAAACACTTCCTCGTTGACCCGAACACATTCGCTCCACACACATCTGTCCTGCGGAGATATCCACTGCTCTCCCACCTGCACACATGTGACGTGTAAATAAAGAGCATTCATAGACACAGACAGAGAGTAGGAGGAAAGAGACACTAAATACTCGCCTGTCTCAAACGTCCTCCTTCCACGCAGCTGGATTTACGGCAGTGACCGCAGCACTCGCTCTCCGAGTGAGAGTATGTGGTTCCCTGCACACACAAAATCAATGTGTACTCATAAACGGCCCTTTTTATTAGCTATAAACGTCCACGGGCTTACTGTGCATGATTCATCACTGCCTGTTATTGTAAGAGAAAACGTATAAGCACCTTTGATCAAAATGCAACAGCTTTTCTACACGTTTAAATGGTTTTCTCTTGTTTATATAACCAAGGGGTGAAACAAATTATATTAGATTTTTCAATTTTCTGAGTAAATACTGTTGTGAGTATTTTGGTTGCTATTATGTTTTTGGTGGTTGTTATATGGTTAAAGTGCCCTTATTATACCTTTTCAAATATGATTGTTCATGCAGTGTGAACATAAACTATCTGCAAAGTTGTTGTCTATCAAAATAAAGAGTCGGCTCACATTCCTCTAAACGAGTTGTCAGCAATTCAAATATTATTCTGTTACGGCCACACGTCACGAAGTAACATATTTGCATAATGTCCGCCCACGTTCTACTTCGCAAACAACTTGCCCCGCCCACAAACATTA
The DNA here is from genome assembly GCA_032353835.1 of Enteromius viviparus. Taxonomy (NCBI): domain Eukaryota; kingdom Metazoa; phylum Chordata; class Actinopteri; order Cypriniformes; family Cyprinidae; genus Enteromius; species Enteromius viviparus. The sequence continues at coordinate 2,964,284 of JAUCNO010000318.1, read as the reverse complement.
CAATTTCCGAATGGATTACATCATGTCAAGAAGATGCTGTATCTTTCAGTTATGGTAGTGGGCGTTTCGCTTTCTGACACACACTGCAGCAGTAGACCAATCATAAAAGACTGCTCCATCTGACTAATCACAGCAGTGAGGGCTCACAGAGAGGCGGGGTTTAGACAGACTGAGTCTTCGTACTGCTTCACATGCAACCTCATTTAGAC
>JAUCNO010000318.1:2941750-2959356 GCA_032353835.1 Enteromius viviparus | reverse complement strand
ATTTATATATATATATATATATAAATTTAAAAAATATATAAATATATATATATAAATAAAAAAATATATATATATAAATTTAAAAAAATGTTTGAAACCGGGCTCATATGCTTTTTTGAAAACATGAATGAAGTAGTCGCTGAAGTAAAGTGTTCTCCATGTGTGCAGATCTTCGGCATGATCTTCAGCATGATGCTGTGCTGTGCCATCCGCAAGACCCGGGAGATCGTGTGAGGGTCCAGGTGCCTGGGAAACTGCCAGTATATTCGTGTTGCATGATGTCTGTCCCAAAGCACTGTCTCGAACATGACCTCATCAGCTAAGAGCCAGTTAGATCCCAGCATCAGGCGCACAATCTCTTCACGTCTCTGACTGGAATTCACTCTTTTTCTTAGTGCAGCTGTATCACTGGTTCAGTCACGAGTAATGAGAGAAAAGGGTTGGTCTAGCATTCCAAGCCCGTCCGAAAAGGCCTTTAAGTCTGACTTTTTATATATATATTTTTTTTATCGTTCGGAATAGATTTTAAGGATTAACCATTTGTTCGCAGTGCTGCTTGATATGAATTGTTTTTGATTTTTTTCTAATGTTTGGTGAGTAGGGTCGGTTGATTTACCCACATCGGTACATACGGCTCAAATAAAAGCCAAATTATTCGTGAACTTGGTGGTGGAATGTTTCTTTTATTTGTTTGCAGTATCCAGGATGGAGTGTGTTTGCATGCATCTGCCTTCACTCAGCAGGTTGTTAAGAGTCATTGTGAAAGGGCTCGATACCCAAAACTGCATCAGTTTCCCATAATCCCAGCGTCACTCCATTACAGTATGTGAGCGTTTACAACCTCTCGGTTTCCTTAATCTTGCTTGTATCATTTTCTCTTTCCGTGCTTCCCTCCCCGCTTCTTCCTGTTTACCTTACTTGCTCTCAATTAGGACAGAATTTGGCAACTGGAACAACTTGTGTACGCTTGGAAGTGGTTGTCTCTTGTCTTTGATTTTATGTGATCTCGATGTTTCTCAAACAAAACACTGACGCATTGGGAAAAAATGTTTATCTGCGCAAGAAGTGACAGTATGACTCACCAACAAACCCAAACAGATCCAGCAACAAAGAGATCAGAGAGTTTGAAAGCATATTAAAGCACACACCCATCAAAACATTTCCTTTGCTGTGATTTTATTAAAAACTTTTAAAAATAGTTCAGTTTTGTTTTTTGTGAGATTTTTTACACGCTTAAACCTATGCCTTAACCTGCTTCCTCATATATTATTATTTATTTATTTATTTATTATTTTTTTTTTTTTTTATTGAAGCACCGTATTTGTAAAATATGTATGTATAGTTTAATTTATTTATACTACAGTTTTAGTGAAACTAAATGAAACCGAAATTTTCCTTTGGATACTGGGTGAAATATGTTTTTCATTTATATTTATTTATCTATCTTAATCTGTTTATTGATATTTTGTAATGATAAATGGAAGCAAAAATATTTTATATATTTTTTTCTGTTTTATTCAAATATTTATTTTATTTTGAGTAATATATATATATATATATATATATATATATATATATATACACACATACATATGACTCATTCTGTAATTGCAGGTGCATATGGTCTCTAAAGTTAAGTTAATAGTGTAACAGAATTGACGATTTTATCAAATTTTTTCCAAAAACTTCACTTGTTGATATAAAGGCTAAGAACACATGACACTAATGAAGACATGATTGAAAGATCTTTAATTAACTCAATGTGAGATGAGTAATAAATTCTGTTTTCTTTTGATATTGAGGTAACAGAGTTGACGTTCTACAAAATAACTGAGGCGTTTTTAGATTTAAAATATTTTCTCAGAGAGAGCACAGATACTTTTCAGAGCCTCAGATCTTATCAGTGAGTGAAAGTGACATCATTTCCTGTAGCTTACACAATATTTAGAGATAATGCCACCAATTTAAAGGCAAAATATGGTTTGGTAACAGAGTTGATGCAAGATTTAGAGGGACACATTTTTCTAAGAAAAAAATATTTTAATGTTGTATTAAGTAACTATTCTGTCTTTTTATAAATAAAATGAATAACATGTTGCCAAAAGAAAAGTACTATAAAATATTTTGATTGCATTTTGATACATGACGGAAAAATACACAAACTCAGACAAGAAGAAATTGTGATTTTCAGCTACTTAAGACACTTTTAAAATAAATTATTAAATTTCTATATACTGTAACATCTTGTAATTAATAACAATTAGTAAAGAATAATAATAAGATAATTAAATATATATAACAAATTCCAGAAATGCTGAAATTTCCCGCCTCAAAGATTTTTTTTCATATCCACATGCAATTCGACATAACAGGAACTCTGTTGCCCTCTGGTGGTCTTTATGATGAATTATTTTGAAACCGAGACAGCTAGATAAACAAACTTTATAACTCGACAACAAACTTTACAGTGGACTTGTTGTACAGTGCTGAAGTCATATAAATCTGACGCTCATCAATTAAAGACGTTTGACTTTCTGATGAGTCTTAATAGTACAGACTTCCTGACGTCTGAAGTGAACGAGCTCCATTACACTTTTAAAAGGTTTGATCACTTTAATGTAGCTGCAGGCTATACTTAAACAGAGAGAGAGGAGGTGTGTTACAGCAGTCTCTAAACCTCTTCAGTACAAAACTGAGCAGATGCTGGGGCTTCACCCAAATACAGTCTGTGTGCATCAAGACCAGTCTTCAGATGGTACAGGTGGGCTTCCCTTTTCATGTTATTTCTACTTCTAAGATTTTACTCAAAAAAAGTTACACTTTACAAGAAGGTGTCATCTGGTAACATTAGTTGCCATTGTTCATGTTAGTTTACAGTCTTAACTGATGCTATTAAATCAGTTAAATCAGTAAATGCTGAAATGAACATCGACTAAGATAAATAAATGCTGTGGAGAAGTATTGTTCATTCTTCACGACAGCTAAAGTAGTGAATCTTTTGTAAAGTGTTACAGAAATGTCGTATGCATTAAAGTGTGTGCCTTGTCTTAATATTTTGAATGCATTTTTAATTGGAGCTTGTGCATTATACATTACTCTTAAATTGGATACAGTAGCTATTTAGGAATTGAATGTGATTGACATATTCATAACGATTTAGTCAATGGTTTGGTTTTTGTTTGAAACAAAATGTATTATTTAATTTAAAAAAATAGTGCTTTGTTTTTGTGTAAATATGATATAAATGTATGCACTGTGTATATTGATAAGTACATACACATGCATCTCACTCTCTCTTTCTCTCTCTCTCTCTATATATATATAAAGATTGTGCTTATGTATAATATAAATTATATGAATATAAATGCATGTAAATGTTTTTTTGAATATATACTGAATGTGTCTTTAAATATGCAGAATAAATATACACAGTATACATATATAATGTACACAAAAACCTTTCTTTTGGATCCAATTACTCATTGCCCAGTAAAATAAAAATACATTTAAAAAGTAAATAAAAAGTAAATAAAAAATATATATATATATAAATCTGCGTGTGTGTGCATCAAAGCAATTAAATGCATTTTTTATTATTTAACTAATTCTATATATATATATATATATATATGAAACATTATGCTTATATTTATGTACAATATAAATGATATGAATATAAATACATGTAAATGTTTTCTGAATATATACTGAATGTGTGTGTGTCTTTAAATATACAGAATAAATATACACAGTATGCACATAAATATACATATATATATATATAAAAAATGCAGAGTAATGTATAAATAAATAAACTTATGGATATGTCTTGGTACCTTTTGCAAGATGTTATTTAATTATTTTCATATTTATTGAATAATTATTATTCTTTTATTAACTTAAATGTTTTTATTAAATAAAATGTAATCCATCTTATAATAAATGTGTAGGGATTTCAACTTTCTCAGTACTTTGCAATGCATTTCTTCTGTTGTATGTTTATTATCCTGCATTTGAACAGTCACTAACGTCATGCGTGACTTTCACCACAGCAGCTCCGTGTGCAAACACACCAGCCAGAGGATGCAACACTCCTGCCACACATGAAGCAAAAACTATCCCGGCTGTTTCTCAAGTGCGGGGCGTTTCGATCAGATCACGAGGAATGAGAACCGGGATTCATGGCATCCCTTGAGACCCCAAGCGACCTGCTTTTCTGCACTAACCGTAGGAGTGACCGCTGCCTGACCACTGACCGCTGCTTTACCTACGAGAGTCTCTCAGGTGGGACCCTGATCACCGGAGATGGAAGATTTCACTCCGTCGCTAATGGTTTCTGCTCCTTTCAAATGCTCCGATCAGTGGCTATATTAAGACTTTGAATAAGGTCAGCAATGAATAGCTTTGTTCTCAGCATCATATCCCAGTGGCGAGAGGTAACCGCTTGTTTTTTTGTTTTTATTTATTGCACTTTGCTGTCTTGGGCTGTTTAAACTTGCATAGGATTTATATGCAAAAGTCAATGCAAAAGTAATTGTGGTGGAAATCCTTCTCTGCTTGACCTGATTTCACAGCTGTGCTCCCTTTCTCAGAGCTGTATGTGCCTTTGACGGAGAGGGAAAAAAAGCAAAGGACAGCAGGCTTGAATTTCTCTAATGTGCATGAGTGCAAATCTGGTGCAAATGGCTGAAAACCCCGAAGACCCCCTAGTATTGCTGGAGATCCTGGAAGTGCTAGGTGCATGCCGTGGGAGCGTGTCGTACGCAGATATTTGCGTCTTTCTGAGTGGACGCTTCAGCCTGCAGCCGCTTCTAGATTTACGGAGTCTCTTATACTCCACTGCCTGTAGAGACCCCTGCTTCCCAGCCACCCTCTTCCGAGAGCGGCTTCACCCTCCCTGCAGCAACCGGCTCTCGGCAGCCGCTGATGTTGTCTCCCTGTTCAACCTCCTCATGCACACTCGCATGGCTCCTTCATACACGCAGAACCTTCAGTCTCTGACGCCCTGTCAGGTCTGTGGGAAGGGATTTGTGCGTTACGACTGGCCGGCCGCTTTACCCGTCACAGGAGGAGGCACCGCCTCTGAGGACTGTAAATATGAGAACCTCCCTTGTGAAGCGTTCAGTCATAACACAGAGGCTTCACACACTCAGACCACCTCAGCGTTGTTCGCTCAGCCTCACTCACGCATGCACAACCGGGACAGCATGCAGAATGCTCATTCTGGGGATGTTTTCATTGACGCGGCCGATCAGGAAGCTGGGAATCCACCGGTGACCAATCAGGGATCGCGAGTCGCTCGGTCTTGCTCCCAAAAGAGGAGTGCCTTTAAAGGAGGGCTTCACAAAATTCCACTGATATCCGTAGAAGGCGTCGGCCAATCAGATCGAAGCCCAGATGGACCAAGATCAGACGGTGAGGATCTGGTTTACGCTCATCAAAAGAACCCATATCCAGACCCTGCAATATACGCAAACGACCCAGCATCACATGTGCATCACCATCACTCGAGCGCACCTGAACCGGATGCACAAATGGCCGACTCGCAATTGTACGCCATCGCCTCGAACCCCTACGACCCTCAAACTCAGTGGCGCCAGGCGAAGCACGAGAGTTTGGACGAGCTCCAGACCTCCACCTACTTCGGCCCTTCGGTCTCCAGCCAAAAGCACCAAACGCCTGCTCTTCAAAACAAAAGCCACAGCTTGGACATCGACAGCAGGACGGCAGACGAACGACCGGAACCGGAAAACGCCGCTCTGCAGAAACCCAGATCGGAGCGCTCTGTCTTAGAGAAGTCAGGATTACGAAAGTCAGGATCTGTGAAACTTAGCATCGACGGGTCAAGCTTCGACATTCCCGGTTTCGATCCTCGCATCGTCAGTTCAGTGCGGGACACATTCAAGCGGCTGAGCGGCATGAGTTTGGACGCGTGGTACGACTGGTCACCGAGCATTGAGGGCATGATCAGCATCGGCACCCAAACGGAGCCTGCAGATCGGCGCGCTTTACGAAGCCTCATGCTCGCCGATAAACTCTCCATCGACAACCCTGACATTGGCGAGGACGACATCAGCGCCATCTTCCGCTTCCTTGACGACATCAGCATGTGCGGCTCCATGGCGGTGCTGCCAGGGGCAGGAGGCGGGGCCCAGGAAGGGGGCGGGGCCGGGCTGCCAGAGAGGCGTGAGCGTTTGGGAAAGTTACGGAGGTTGTTTCACTCCATGGAGGCACCTGAGGAGGGCGTGAGATGGGGCGTGGGGCGACTGCTCCAGCGGGTCACGGAGCTGGAGCAACAGCTCGAGCCGATCTCAGAGCTACGCGAGCAGCTGGCCCTCGTCCTCTCCACGCTGAACCGTCTGGAAGAGCGGGAGCAGGCTGCATGCCCACACATGCATCCAATGCACTTACAGCCCCAGCTCACACCCCGGCAGAGCCTGCAGCAACAGCAGGGGTCCCCGAGGACCAATTTAGTGGCAGAGGGCGTCAACGAGGCAGCAGCGAAACGCAGACGACTGTTTGTGCGCAGGACCTCCAGGAGCCATACAGAGAGCAGCGGATCAGAAGCCCCCAGAGAGTGGAGCATCAGCTTCAGCAAGGAGCCACACATACAGTCTGTTAAGGTAACAGGATAAGAAACATATACAGTGGTGATCAAAATGATTAGAACATTAGTATTTTCTAAAGTTTCCTACTGACACACTATAGCAAAAGATAGCAATAATTCTTTTAATTTTGGCCACCACTGTATGTATATAAACATATTTTAAATGTGAAGTGAGTGATATTTCTTAGACATAGATTGAATATATGGCTTGAGAAATCATGTCTTTGTGACAGAGCTAACATACTACTCTTATTTCTGAAACATAAAACAACTAGTACGAAGAAAATAGTAAGATTACTATAATAATATTTCATTTTGAATTCAGCCTCTTTAAACAACAAAATAAGAGTCAGCAGCCAATAAAAGGGTTATATCTCATCTGAAAAGTAGCCAATCTGGTTGTCATTTTGTGCACTTAGGAAGTACATATAAATATAATCTCCTTCAAAAGATTATCCTCACAAGATTTAACAATCATACACTTTTGCTGCTCGCAGAGCTAATTATGTGCAATAATCCAAAAGCTAAAGTAAAAAATTGTTTGGGTTTTTGTCGAAGGTAAAGCAGTATAATGCTAACTTTAAGGCTGGCCTCCAAAATAAAAATACATTGTACGGAAGCACATGATCCTCATTCCTATAAACCTGATCAAAACGTTTTATGCAAACTTTTGGGTTTTAATGCAGCTCTAGTGCTGCTGTCATTAAAGCAAAAGAAGCATTTTTTCAAAAGAAGCGATTTTTTACTATCAAATTGCAAGAAAATAATATTATATTAATGCAGAACAAAAAATTATAACATACATGCATTTTGAAAATAGTTTTATTTGGACCTTATGTATGTAATGTATATAAAGAATGGATGAATATTTAATCATAAAATAAACCTTTGGCTTCTCAGTCAGACTATTTAGGTGGAGTGCATAAAAGAGAGGCCTCTGTAGTGCAGGAAGTGACAGGCTTTCACCTCATGCCACCTGAGACCCACAATGCACCACGCCGCACATCAGTCCACAGCACTACCCAGCATGTGACTGAACGGCCAAAAGTGACCTGGAGCCAATCAGATTTAACACCGCTGGATTTTCAGGTGACAGCTCCTAATGAAATGTTTTGAATGTAAACATTGTCACTTCGTGATTTATTTATTTAATATTACAAGGTGATGTAGTTTTCTGAAGTGCTTAGGTTTTGCATAACATGTTTTATAAACCTGTGTTAAAGGAACAGTTCACCTGATAAAAACAACATGATAATCCACAAGAATTTTCAAACAGTAAATAATAAACAAATACAAGTCCGCTATTCATAATACAGCTTATTACAATCTCATTTGAGTCAGGAGAGAAACATGCACAGATTAATCACCAAACCGTTCTAAACAGATATATTTTGTTGATTTTGAAGTATAAGAGGATAACAGGGTGTGGACTATTTCACTATGGAAGCTTTATTATCAACTGGCCAGAAGCAACAGTTCACTTTATAAGATAGCCTGAAGTGCTGTGGGGTATTGATGTTTTTATCAGCTGTTTGGACTCTCAGGGCAGCCATCCACTGCACAGGAGCAAGTGATAAAATGCTTAATTTCTCCAAATATGCTCTGATGAAGAAGCAGGTTCAGAACTACTCAAGGGTAAATAAGTAATGATAGTATTTAAATTTTTGGGGTGAACTATTCCTTTAAATCTATCTAAAAATAAAACATAGTGAAACTGTGCAAAGTGTATATTAATGCAGACAAACCAACAATTACTCAACTATTTTCTATATACGTTTTGCAGGCCCCTGAGACTTCGGAGTTCTGGACTGATGAGATTTACACCCCGGCGTCCGACACGCTCCTGCGGCGTTCACACTCGTACACCCGCTGCAACAGGAACCAAGCGTTCCGTATCGCTGCCCTCAGCATCACTGCCACCATCATCCTCATCCTCATCATCGTCATTCCTGTCAGCACCGTGTAACGTGCATGCAGTCCCATTGAAATGTACAGTACGTGTCTAGTAGATAATATTACTAAGATTTGAATGAAAGCATGAATTTCGAGAAGCATGGCAGATTGTCCCATTGTAAAACCTATGCAAAATAGACTGCATTTCCTCAAACCTTCAGCGGGCCTCTTTGGAGTTTCCCTATCTTTAGTTTTGTTTGAATTTAGGCTGGGTTTCAGCTTATTCTGCAGTTTATGGCTTGCGGACGTTCCGGTATGCCCTCTTTGTTGACGGATATTGGGGAGTTCCCATTAGTCTAATGTAATTCTGCTGAAACCTGAGACGGCCTCCACTTGCTTGCACAGCGGCACACGTTTCTCTATTGCGCATTTCTGCTCCCTCTCCGTTTAAATGCTTGAAAAATACATTATTCGTTGCAAATTTACATGTGGCTTCTCTTTAAACCTCCTAAATGCCCCGTGTTTGGAGGAAATGCTGACGCGCGAGTGATATGAATCTCTCGTTTTCGTGTGATGCATATTCTTCATAACCTACCCCGAATTTGTGGTGAGCTCGATCACCACCAAAACAATGCTACAAAAGGTAATCTCCTGCCTGGCGAAAGCTTAAAAGAAAAGAAAAACGAGCCTCCAGAGATCCAGAATGGATGCATGATGGTGGATCAATACCGGCACACATTTTCAATTTGCTGAACAACAGCATTAAACTTTTTAATGGGCTGTGATGGGACTGAGTGAGTGCGGGAGGGGAGAGCAGCGTTTGTCCTCTTTTACTGAGCCTGAAGCTTTCTGAGTCCTACTTCTGTCGGCTGCAGCTGATTAATGAGCGATTTGCTCAGGTAAGAGGGTTTCCGATTGGAACTGATGGGATTTTTACATGTATTTGGATCTATGATCCCTACAGAATGAATGATACCGCAATCAATTACGCATTTTAATGATCAGATTTCCAATCAAAGGCCAGTAAGCGATCGCCTGCGACACAAGCAAGTGTTGACAGCCGCTCAGAGCAATTTAGCAAATGCATAGTAAGCCTTGGCAATGCTTTCAACAGCTGAATACTGTAATGTAAAGACAATTGAATGAGATGTCCTATTTTAAGGAGGCAATGTTGGAAAAGTTTTGATTGATATTTTTTGTGTTCCTCTTGCCTTTTCATGATCGTATAAACACATGCATTTCTGGTTTGGGATTAGTCCTTTTTCAGGGCACTTTTGACTGTTAAGATATATCTTTGTCTGTTCATAAAGCTGGTTTTGGTTATTCCATGGGATTGTGTCTTGTGTGTCTTTTTTCCCCCTGCCTGTTAAACAAGCAGGAAGTTGCACAGGAAGCAGGTGGATCATGACAGTGGTCAGAGTGAGAGCTTTTCTTTATATTATGCTGTTTGCTGCTTTTCCCAATGCAGTTTTAATATTTCAGAGCACTGCTCTCATAAACGTGTATTATCTATTTATGATCTGTCAGTTCCGTTATTGACGTGAAAGCACTTAACCGCACTTACACACATAGTCTCTGAAGCTCAAATGAGGCTTCCTTCTAATGTAGTTTATCTAAAATCTCCACTGCCTTTATCTCTCTGCATACATATTGTGAAAGTGATTTGGTTTCATATTTGTTAATGCTGCAAAATTCATTATACAGATTGATTCCAGTGAAACTTTGAAGAGTGAGCTAATTTAATTAGAAAAGCCAAAGATATTAATACAAAGACTTATTGAATTAAATCATTTTTATAGCCTGATTCAATTTCTGATGTGTTCATTTAATCAAGGAATTTCTATACATTCAGTTTATGATGTATACTTTTTAATTTTGTTTTTATTGAAGATATGCACCTTAATTCCATACACCTGAGAACAATAGTGTACACACAGTGTCTTATAAACCAGTCGACTCTTAGAAACCTAAATAAGTTATAATCAGTAAATTAATCTTATAAGGCCAATTAGTTCCATTACAGCATTGTATTTTATATGGCACATAAAAATGAGGTATTATTATTAGGTAAATGATTAAATATGTTATTTGCATTTATTGTATTTAAAAATTAATTATAACTAATTAAATTAAAGGAATGAATTAATTTAATACATAGCCTCATTACATATTAATTCGTGTAGGTCATTTAATTAAAGAGTTTTAAGACATTCTTTTTTCACTTGCTTTAATATTATGAAAATAGTCCAATCATTTTTAAACGCATTAAACATAAAAAAAAGTAAATAGATATAATCAAACTGGAGGCAAAAAGACGAACTTGTTGCCTTGGAAACGTAACACACGCAAGCGCAGTAGCTCACACGTGTTGATACGCATCCATGGTAACAGTTGTTGCCTGTAGAAAGCGGGTTTAGATTGTAAATGATATTTTCTCAGTTATCTGTCTGGTTGGCTTTCCTGCGGTTGTGAAATGGCTCATGTCAGGACCTATAATCCTCGCGTCCGTGTGGGCAACTGGAAAGAAGACGTGACATTAGAAGAGGTTTGTTTCGACTCCTCTCATGTTTGTTGGTGTGAAGCCCAGACAGAGAACATGCGAGTTAATGAGCAGTGTCTCTGCAGGAAACTCTCAAGAACTTCATCCTGCAAAAAGACCGAGGCGAACTCACCGTTCAGAAACAAGGAGATCTGAGACAAAACATGCTGAAACCAGTGAGTTGTTGTTTTTCTGATATATTCAAGTGTTACAAGATGAAGTTATTTGTCATTTAGGATTATATTTAAAACCTTTAAAATATATTTAACAAATATTTATTTAAACATATACATTTAATATTAAATATAAAAGTTGTATTTAAATCCAAGAAAAACATTCAGGTCACATTTTTGTTTTTTAATATAGTATTTAACTATATTCAGTCAGAGTTATTTATCTGATTTAGTTCAAAGAAGTTAATTGATTAATTAAATCTATTTATGGCATTCTTTTTGAAAGCATCCTAATTTTAAAGCATTTTTACAAGTGCCTAAAACTTTTTTCTTCATCTTGGAGACGTTGGCACAGTTCTTCTGGATTGAGTCAGTCTCGGTTTGTTCTGTTTCTTCATGTGATTCCAGACAGACTGATGATGATCAGAGCAGATCTCTGTGTGGAGCACTGGCTGCTGTCAGACAATAATCTCACTGCATTATTACAATTAATGACAAAAAATTATATAAATAAAAATAATAAATAGCTGATATTTCCAACTGACATGCTAGATAGAAATAACTCACTTGGTGAAAATACTAGTGGCCTAAGACTTTTGCACAGTACTGTATATATAAAATATATTTTGCTACCCATATATTTAAATACAAGAAAAAAAATCAAAACCTATTTGTTTTTTATAGCATGTGAACATAAAACAAGTAGCAAAAGAATAAAAAACAAAATAACAAAATATATTTTTTTAATTCTGCAGATGTTTTTTCCTGACCCTGAAATGCATTTTGAAATATATTTTTGTATATGAATGATGAAACTGAATATATACTGCAGTATTTATTTAAATGTTTTTTCTTTCTTGTTTTTTATCGAAATGTATATTTTTGGTTGAATGGGGTTTAAATGAGTGTAAAATGTTCTTCTTTTTTCCACAAATAATTACAAAGTAACTTTAAGTAATAAGTTGAATCTCAAGACTGAATGTCCCCCAATAATCTGAAATCTATTAACAACCGAATTAGGTGCTCAGAGAAGTCTTCTGTGTCGGCTGCATGTGAGACGGATTGTGTTTGTGTGTTTAGGTGAGTTTATCAGTGTCGCCGGATGGCTTTTTGCACTTTGGAGACACTGTGATGCTGGTAAACTCTGGAGGTGGAGAGCACGAGCAGCGTGGCTCCTGTGTCATCAGCATCATCGCCGACAGCAGTAACATCACATCACAGTCCGACACCAATCCGGTCCCCCACCTTCTCGGGCCCCTCCAAGTAGGCGGAGCCCACAGCATGACCCCTTGTGTTAGAAACGCCTTTATCATTACAAGGTATCAGTACAAGCACGATCAAAGTCGCTCAATCGCACACACAGAGTAGCTGATCTGTTTTATCATCTGTGTTCAGTGTTGATGGGACCTCAGATGGAGATGTGCTCAGATACGATCAAAGCTTTGCCCTGAGAACGATCGCAGGCTTTGCAGGAGAGGTAAACCAGCAAACGGCATGTACACAGTCATACATAATTACCGTCTCAGCATGCAGTCTGTTGGATTTCTCATAGCTGTTCCTCGCCAGCGATCACAAAACGTTTCTGAAGTGTGCTAAGAAGTCTCGACTGCAGGAGTTGAGCCTAGTAGAGGAGTTTGATTTCCTGTGCTGGTGGAAGCTGATTTACTTTGACCCCCAAGAAAGGCTTGAAAATGAAGGATACCCTGTTCAGGTTCACACTTTCAATTCAATCTTTTCCAGATGTACTTCTTGTTATTATGTTATAACTCAATAATGCGGAGTGGATGCTTTGTTTTGGCAGGTGAACAGCAAGGTTTTGATTTCCCACTGCAAGACCAATCAATGTCTGGCTGCTCTAGGCAGTCACATCCTATGGTAATATATTTCATATTTTAAGAGTAAGTGATTCATATAAAGCGAGCTGGGAATAGTTAAATATTACAAATACTCCAGCACCAGTTTATCAGCTCCGATGCAATGAAATACACTCTCGTTCTACATTTTCTTGTTGAATATTTAGTTTCACATTGGTTTTGCATTTAGTGTATTTAAAAAAAGAACATGTATATTATAATTAATGTTTAATAAAATATATTATTTTTTATTATATATTATGTAATTTTATAATCTTGCCTCACACACATTGATTTTTATTTAGAATTTTATGTATAATTTTATGTTATTTATTTATTTAATATAAACAAATAACTACTTGAGTTAAAGAACAGGTAGTTTAGTTTATTGTTAATTCTGTGTAGAATAATTAATGTATTTGTGTTTTGTGTGTTTAGGACTCCTTTTGGTAAAGAGTATGAACTCTCTGCTCACACCTTCTTGGACTCTCATAAAGCTGAGCGGGACAATAACCATTGGCAGTTTTTCATGGCTTATTCTTCCAATCAAAATCAGAGCCTGATGCAACTACAACAAGACTCAGACAAAACAGATGAGCAGAGAGAAAACCAAGGGGACACGCAAGTGTCAAAATAAAAACACAATAAATATGGCACCAATAAATAGTTTTGAAAATACAATATTTTATTTCTTGAAATATTTGCTGTTATATTTCTGTTGATTTGTCTCGTACAAAAAGTAAAGATAATTCCATAAAGCCCCCAAAAGGAGGCAGCGTTCCCTCTGTCCTCACTGCTGTTGACTGAAAGTTTCATAAACATGCCCAAACACATATTCACTGTCTTTATTTACAACAAGAATGGTTTTACACATTCAAGCATATGCCCATTTCACATTCTTTTTGTTATTTTTCTGCTTTGTTTTTTTATTTCTTTTATTTTTCCGTGTCTTTTTCTTCTTGTTTCTTTCTTTCCTTCTTTGTTCTTTGGTCCGGCCTCCTTTGGTCACCTACACAGAGAACAAGAAATCATGAATTCTGTCAATTGTAACTTTATAACTCGCAAATGCAAGTTTATATCTCACAAATCTGAGAAAAATAGTTAGAATTGTGAGATAAAAAGTCACAGTTAATTAATTAATTTATTTTATTCAGAGCAGTAAACAGGTTTCCATAGCTGTATTCATGTAGCGCTTGTTCAGCTCTAAAATGCAGTAAATTGATAAAGACATCTTTTCACCACATGAAATAAATAACATTCATATGTAAATAGAATACAGCTTACTTTACTGTTTTCTCTTATATTTTTGATCAAACAAATAAATTAAAAATTCAAATAATTTTTTTTTTTTTTACAAAAATCTGAAATACATACAGTATCAACAGAAAAAAAGCTTCTCTATAATCATGCTGACATGAGGAAGTACTGTTAGGTTGGCCAGCTGGAAATGTCTGTTCCGCCCCCTTGTATGTCACTATGGTTTTTGATTAGCTCCTCCTCCCTCATCATCTCATCCTCTCGTGATCATGTGTATTTAAAGAGTTGTTTGTGTTCTATGCTGCGTCCGAAATCGCTTACTTCCCTACTATATAGTAGGCGAAAAACAGCATGCGAGGCGAGTAGTATGTCCGAATTCATAGCATTCGAAATTCAGTAGGCGAGAAGTACCCGGATGACCTACTACTTCCGGCCGAATTCTGTAGTAAGCATACCATGGACACTTTCCTATCCCATAAGGCTCCGGGAGAGGAGGCGTCATATTTAAAAAATGAAGGAAAGTGGAGACGCCGCACATTTTAAGTGTAAGCACCTCAGGGAAAAAAAACGTTGTTTGTTGTGATTAAATTACACTTGTTTAACACACTCAAAATAAACGGATGACTTATTGAAAGTTTACATTTTCGCACTGTTATGACGACGCATGACACGTGACTACATCAATATGGCGGATGTAGTATGTCCGAATTCCATTCATACTACTCACATTAATACTATATAGAACGTACTGTTTTAAAGGTCGAGTAGTATGTTCAATTGAAGTTGTAGTAACTACTTAAGCAGTATGCGATTTCAGACGCAGCATATGTCTAGGACTAGTCTTAAACCCTGTTTGGAAAACAGTTTTTATGGTCAAACCCTTTTTTGTCTTTGACTCATGTACACATTCTTTGCCCCGTCACTATTTTGGCTTTCACAATAAACACTGTGTCTTTAAGTAAAAGTGGCTAATCGCACATTAACACATTAAATTGGGTGTTGTAGTTTAAATAAAGTAGCTAAATCGGTAAAAAAAAAAATTGGTAAAACAAGAATGATACTAAGCACAATTCTCTGTCTTGAGCATCACCCTCCTTTTGACGCAAATAACAAAAACTGTTTTAAAACCTGCCATTGCTTAGGTAATGAGCTTTTGAATAAATCTGCACCACCGAAGACGAGCGTGACGTAATTCTCCCCAGGGCGTCGTTGATGAACGTTTATGGAATATCATTATGGGCATTTATGCCTTTATGGGATGCGGCAGCTACTGTAGATTTCTTTCAAGATTTGCTTAAAAGCACCAAAGTCTGGTGCAAATAACGGGAGCGCCGCGCTCGGGTGAATAAATAGCAGTGGCACTAAACAAACACAGATAGACAGATAAAAGGCTGCCGCTGGAGTCCGTTGCTCTGAAGCAGCTGGAAGCTGCTGTTAATAGGAGCTTGATTTATTTTTCCCACAGTCCTCTCTCACGAGACACCCTGACTATTTATTCTCATTTGCACAGAAGCACTGCCAGGCTCATCATGAGGCACTTACGCAAACAAAAACGGATGGAGGAAAGACAAGGACGATCGGTGCCCGGAGAGTCACCTCAGGCCGCCTTAGATTGGTCATTATCACCGGTACCCGACTGACTTATTACCTCCATTTTGAGGAGGCTTGAGGAAGAGAATGTAGAGAACGAGCGGCCATTAGCAAACGGTAATGTGTGAACGTTTCCAAATGGTCAGTGTGGCCCAAGAACTCGGCCTGTTTGAGAAAATGACCCTCCTGTTTAACAAGTTCAACATCTCGGGACTAATACACCTTTAGTGATGCTTTAGCGTCGTCCGTTAAAAATGAGAGGTACAAATTGAACATGACAGCTCTCCGAAAATAAGATTCAATTCAGTTTACACGGTGTTCAGGCAGCGGATATTGATTTATAAGAAGCGCTCAGTAAGACCAATGCAGGTAATTGGCTTCAAATGCTCTTTTCTCTTTCTCCTCCTAATCCTTCCGCAGGACCCTGAAAGCTTTGACCTCGGCTAACGATGCCCGCTGCAGACTCCTCTGGTGCTGCAGCTCTCACAGAACTTCGCTAGACGCCTGTTTTCATATTCCTTATTATCCAGCCCCTTCCCACATTTTTGAAGTATAGCAGCTAAAAAAAGGTCAGCCGCACAATAGCGTATCTGTGTGTTAAAAGCCAGTCGCGGGGAGTTGGTTTCTGAATGTGGTCTTTTCTTTACTAGCCTGTGCCAGGGGAGCAGCTAATGAAAAATGCCCTGCTGTTTCCTCCCTAACGCCTGAGAAAGCTGCCCATACAAAAGCAGCACTGAAGGGTGGTGGCGGACCAGAGACCTGGCCTCTACAGCCCCGTTCCCCACGCTCCTCCAGGAGGATTTGCAGTTAAAAGGTTAGAGATACATGGGAGAGAAAGTGCTCCCCATGAGGCAAAAGGCCCTTCCTGTACCACAGCTACTGAATCGCAAACGACCTTGAAAGCTTTGGCACCGGCAGCTCCTGTAAATTATTCACACAGGATGCAGAAAAGGGCTTCTTCTGCACTCCCGGGCGAAAGAGCGGCAGCCAAAAGCATGTGCCGCCACGGCCTCCGCCTCTCACGTGGAAGATGCCGATTAACGGTGAGGAAAGGAGACGTGCGCAAACGACAGACAGCGGTCTTGCCATTGCCTATGCACATCAAAAAAAGTTGAAGGAGAGAAAGAATAAAGGAGGTCCCTTCATAATTAATTTCTCCCCCCCACGGAAACATCGCGATGGGGCCAATTATTGCCAGAATGTGACTCCGTTGCCTGCTGCGTCACTGTCCACAGAGCTGTATCCTCTAGGCATTCGCATGGCGCTGAATACAGTGAGATGGGCACACATTTATCTGTACAGCGTAAATCACACTGCTTGATGCTGGATTCTCTACAATCATTCTTTTCATTAGCTTGTATTTGAGTGTATATAGGTGAACAAACAAAACAGTTAATAATCAAATTAATCTAAAATTTGCAATAATTCGATTTTAAATGTTTTTATTATATTATATAACACCAAATTTGTATTATTGCTGTGTGGCAATATCATTATTTCAATTATTTATAATTAATTTAATCATTGTTTGCATGACATACTCAATTAGTAGTGACACTTTAAAGTTGAAAAAATATGTATAAAAATATAGTATAAGTATATAAGTAGTGTATACTGTATATATATTTATACTACGGGGCCGTTGAATGCTTGAATCTGATTGGCTGACGAACGTTCTGAGGTGTGCAATTATT